>REGO01000034.1:1314832-1340848 GCA_010120015.1 Rhombomys opimus
CAGGGGCTCCACCACTGAGCCACACCCCAGCCCCTCACTGGGGGATTCTAGGCAGGGGCTCCACCACTGAGCCACACCCCAGCCCCTCACTGGGGAATTCTAGGCAGGGGCTCTACCACTGAGCCACACCCCAGCCCCTCACTGGGGGATTCTGGGCAGGGGCTCTGCTGAGCCACACCCCAGCCCCTCACTGGGGGATTCTGGGCAGGGCTTCACCACTGAGCCACACCCCAGCCCCTCACTGGGGGATTCTGGGCAGGGGCTCTGCTGAGCTATACCCTAGTACCAAAGCCCTTTCTTAACTGCACATCCCACTTCCTCTCTCCTTCAGTCTATGTGGAGCTGCAGAGATGGCTCAGCAGGTAAGGGCGCTTGCTGCACAATTGTGAGGAGCACAGCTCGGATCCTGGCACCTACATAACAAGCCAGGCTTCTGCCCATTCCTGCAACCCTGGCCCTGAGGAGGATCCCAGGGTCTTGCCGGACTCTAGTCTAACAGAGAAAATGGGAGACCAATGTCCAGGAAGAGAGCCTGCCTCAAAGCAATAGGCAGAGAGCAACAGAGCAGGGTGCCTGATGCATTTTTCTGGCTTTCACACGCGTGTGCACATAAACCCACAGACAAATAAATGAATAAATTAGAAAGCAAGCAAACGGTGGGTACGAAGTGCTGGCCATGCAAGCCATGTGATCCTGGAACCCTGAGTTCAATCCCTGAAACCCACCGGGCCTCCCAGCGTGCCTACCCAGGGCTGAGATCACAGCTGCATGCCGCCACCCCCAACTACAGCTTCACATTTACTGCATTTAGTGCCTGTCATCCTGTGAAAGCCAGATCCCTAGCAGCAGGGGTTTTTGTCACGCAGGGTGTGGGGTGGCACAGTGAGTCACTGTCTTCTGGTCCCTGGAAGCCCGGGGGTCTCTCTGTGGCACTTACTTCTTAGTGTCTGTGAAGGGGAGGGGCCGCGGCGGGGGCTCATCTGTTCTCTTCCATCCCGTTGGATGCTTGCCGTGCGCAGGCTGCTTGGGGAAGAAGGACTTGGGGACGGATGTGGAGAGCTGGAAGGGGCTGCACTGAGACAGCTGGGGGGGCCGTGGAGCCTCTGCGCTGGCTGCTTTGTAAACCTGAGCTGGGTAGCCAGCCCTCGAGGCCATGTCACTGTGAAAGCAAAGACAAAGAAGCAAGTCACCCGAGAGAGACGAAAACCTGTGGCTGCCGCAGCAAATTCCAGCAACATTGGGGCACGCTTGGAATCCCAGCATCAGGAGTTCCAAGGCCACCTTGGTCTCTCTGAGAGGCTGCTTAGAAAAGGGGAAGGGGCCGGGGCACGGCTCTGTGGGCACGGCCCTCGATGCGCAAGAGTGAGGAGCAGGGCATGGATCCACAGAGCCCACAAAGTGCTGGGAGGGGGTGGAGGCGGCAGGGGCGGACACCTGCTCCAAACCCCTGCCACAAAGGTTGTTCTCAACTGTAACCAAACTCTGGGTGTTTCTTCTTGTGGTTTGTTTTTTGAGACAAGGCCTCACACCAGCTCCCAGGCTGGCCTGAAAAGCGGAGCAAAATCCTGCCTCTACTTCTCCAGAGATTCCAAGGATTACAATAAGGATTGTACCTAAAGCTGCACCTAACTGAAAATTAAACTTTTTTTTTTTTTTTTTTTTTTAAGTTAGGATCTAAGAGAAGTTATGTGTGCTTTCTGCTCCTCCTGTGGACCTCGCCTGTAACTTCAGCTCCAAAGCGGTCCTGTGGCTCTGGCCGCCACGAGAACCTGCAGTCGGCTGCAGTGCTGACATGCAGACACACATACTTAAACACAAATCCTTAACGTTTGTTTTTAAAGTTTAAGATTCTAAAGGTTAGTCCTGGTTAGGTATGGTCAGCACTTTCGAGGAAGAGCCAAAGGATGGGAGTTCCAGATCACCTCAGGACAATGCCTAACTAAGGTTTTGGCTAGCCTCAACTACATCAGATCCTGTATCAAAACAAAAGCAACCAAACCAACCCAAAGCAAAACAAAACGACAGCTAAACTATAGAGGACAGATGTTCTGTTGAACTCAGTTCCAGATGCCCACCCATTACATGGAACACACTTTCAGAGCGTTTCAGTGAACTGGATCGGACTCATTAGAAGAAAACTAGAGCATGTGGGTGGGGCTGATGGGAATGTATGGAGGCGGGCGGAAGGGAGATTACACCTTACACGGGGCTTCCTTGTAAAAGGGAGCGGCCGCACGGTGCCTCAGCGGCAGAGGCGGTCACTGCAGACCTTCCTCCGACACCGTAGCGTCTATGGAGACGTGAGGCCCATGGGTGAAGCTGGACGTTGCTTCCGACAGGCAAGGCTGCAAGCCTGCGCCCCACGCGCACAGTGGTTTGTCCTAATGGTGACCCTTAAGCTGCCAGGGTATGAGGGTGGCCGGTCCAGGGGCTAAGCCGGGCAGGGGGTTGAGGAGGGCACCGGCACCATTGACCCCGGCTTTAGCTGAAGGCGGGGTGGACACAGCCCTTTGGCTCTGTGAGCCTGTGCGATGTGGCTGCTCCGTCCAGGCTCTGAAGGGGCTGGAAGGTGGTCCTGGATGGATGACGGTACAAAGGAGAAGGCCGCAGCCCTGCCTTTGGGGGCCTGAGTGACAGTGACGCCACCAACGGCAAAGCTCTTGAATACAGTCAGGCCTGGTTTCAACATTTCCCACACATCACCTCATACAGCACCCCCCACTTCCTGCTGCAGCAGGTGCCCCAGCCATGTTTCGGGCCCGCTGAGGCTGGAGAGGCCACACTGATGTATGGGATGGGGGCGGCACGCCGCCCTCATGCCACCCTCTGTCCTCTCCTGAACAACATCAGGATGAGGCATAATAAACAGATGTATTTCTAAACCCAGCTGCACATGGGCCTCGTCCTAAGTACTTTGCATTCATGGCCTCACTTTGTCCACGTGACCTTGGATGCGGGCTCTGTTACTGTTATCATCAAATTTTTAGAGACAGGCCAGGTGTGGTGGTGCACACCTGTGATCCCAGCACTCGGGAGGCAGAGGCAGGTGGACCTCTGTGAGTTCAAGGCCAGCCTGGTTTACAAAGTGAGTCCAGGACCACCAAGGCTACACAAAGAAACCGTGTCTTGAAAAACCATAAAAAAAACCCCAAAACCAAAAACTAAACCAAACCAAACCAAAAAACCCACTAAATTTTTTTCTTTTCTTTCTTTCTTTCCTTCCTTTCTTTTCTCTCTCTCTCTCTTTCTCTCTCTCTCTTCTTCTTCTTTTTTCTTTCTCTTTCTTTCAAAGAGATAGGCTCTCATGTATTCCAGGCTAGCCTCCAACTTGCTAAGGATGACCCTGACTGCCTGATCCTCTTGTTCTACCTCCTGAGTGCTAGGATTCCTCCATGTCCAGCCTGGGCACCCGCTGTTATTCCATCTGACGGATAGGAGGTTGGGCCTCAGAGATCAAGGCCTGACACACAGCATAAGGCAGCCAGGCAGAAACACCATGCCTATGTAGCCCAGGGGGACAGTGCTCCGGCCCGGCTTACCTGCTGAATTCCTCTTGCCTAGCCTCACCCCCCTGCCCTATGTCTGCCACACCTGAGGCTCGGAAATGATTCGATTCTTGATTCTATGGCAGGATCTCAGCAGTGGTCCCACCCACCCTGCAGCCTCTCTCTGGGCGACAGGAAGGAACTGGAGTCTGGAGGACTGTATCTGGATCCTCTGCTCCCCTGTGCTTACCACCTCCAAGTGTCGTCGGTCATCAGCGCTGACCTCAGGTTACCTGCCTAGCGTGTCCTCCCCACAGCCACAGGAACCCCATGGGAATGTGCGACACCCGTCTGCTGTCTCCTTCCTGTGTCCTCAGTTTCTCCACTGGCCCGTTTCTTCTGTAGCAGCCACACAATGCCATTCCTCAAACACCCAGGGGTGCTTCTGCCCGGGGGCCTTTGCGCTGCCCCTCTGCCCCAGATCTGTCGGGCACTCCCTCAGCCCCGTGAGTTCTGGGAAAACAGCCTGGGATCCCCCACCCACTCACTGACAGTGACTCCCCGAGCAGATCTGTCACGTGTGGCCCCCGTCTCCTGACACAAGCAGCAGGGGCCCAGCAGACCCCGTTACCTTTGCCCGAGACGGACCCCAGACAGATCCGGAGACTGCTAGCCAGGGAGGCAGAGCCACGTGCTTCCTGCCGGGAACGCCCGGCTGCGTCAGCTCCGCGTGGAGCGGAGCCTCTGATCCCCTAGCTCTGACTGACAAATTGCTCTGGAAACAGAAAGACTTTGGCATGTGCACTGCTTAGGGGCCAGGTAGTTATATGTCTGGGCTTGCTGGGCCATGCAGGTGCCCGTGACAGGCGCCAGCACCTGGCAGGGGGCTTGGCAGTTGGGCTCCCATGACGAATGTCTGGGGTGGGGCGGGGCACTATTTGTGAGGCTGCTGAAGTCATGGACCTACACAAGCAGCTACAGGCTGTGTGGGCTTTGAGGGAAGAGCTGGGCTGGGGAAGTGGGTGGGATCTCTCTGGGTGTGGCTAGGCCCATCTCTTCCTGGCAGCTTTCAAATTCAGTTCTCTATGCTCTCTTCCCTTAAACAGCCAGCCTGCTTCTCCCAGAGGAGACTGTATTACCTCCCCCGCTTTAAAATTAAAGACCGAGTCTCCTTGTCTAGCCCAGGCTGGCCTCACAAACTTCTTGCCTCTGAGTCCAGGCCTTCACCCGCAGTGATATATATACATACATATATGTATATATATATATATATATATATATATATATGTGTGTGTGTGTGTGTGTGTGTGTGTGTGTGTGTGTGTGTGTGTGTATGTACATACATACATTCATACATATGTACATACATACATACATATCAGATTCTGGGCTCAGCTACCTTCTACGGCTCCCATGCCCACTAGGATCAAATCCTAGCAGCTAATCAAAGTAATGAACCTGCTGGAGCAGGGCTCCTGGCCCCTGTGTTAATCTGACCTCCTGCCATGCTTGCCTTGGCTATCTGCCCCAACCTCCTGGTCACCTGACATTCCCAGGGTACTGTGAGACAGGCCAGTTAGGTCCTGGCATTTGCTGTCTGGCTGCCAGAGCTCTTGTTTTGCACGACAAATCAAGACACTGCCTGCCTCTCCAGTTCTCTCCTGAGCCTTGACTGCCATCTGTGTATCACTTGGTTGTTGTCTGTCTGTCCATCTGTTTCCTCTCTGCAATAGAATGTCAGCTCCATCAGGGAGGACTGGACCCTGTTCCCTAGAGCACAGAGGCGTCTAGAACAATGTCGAGGAGGGCTGGGCTGGGCTGTCTGGAGATGGTCCTCCAGCCTGCACGGCCAGTGGCTAGTGGCTTACAGCGACTAGCAAGAGCTCGGCCCTGCACATCCGCTCCAGGCCTGCACCCTCTCCAAGTCAGCCTCATCTTCCCTGGGATCCTACCTCCTGTCTTTCCCCAAACACCCCTTTTCAGAGCCCAGATCTGGGAGCCGGGTCAGCAGATAAAGGCGCTTGCCATGCAAGCCTGGTGCCCTGCGTTTGATTCCTGCAAACCAGGTAAGGGTGGAGACAGAGTGACTTCAGCAAGCCACCCTCTGATACCCACACATGCACATGCTGCGTGTGCAGGCGCACACACAAACACAGGGTTAGAAGCAGCCCAGATCGGCCCGCCTCCTGCTGAAACCTTTCCTGGCTGTCCTTGGCCTCAGGATCAAACCGGTGCTCGGGAATGGACTGCCTCGATGGGCTCCTCGGCTCGCCAGGCCTGTGCTCAGGGGCGCGCCAGCCCCACCCTCTTCCCCAGCCCCTTGTACCTACCGCTCCTTCTCCTGGGAAACCGCCTTAAAACACCTTTCCCTTCTGCTTTGTAAACCTGAGGCAAGATTGCACAGCCAGGCTGGCCTGGAAGTGACAGGCCTTCCGCCTCATCCTCCAGAGTGCTGGGTTTGTTTGGTCAACATCCACAGCCACAGGCTTGAGTCCCAGCAGCAACCCCTTGTCCCCACCCTCACTCCGCCCCCAAAATTATGACAAGGCACCCACATCACTGCACCCCAGACTGAAAACATCTAGCCAGCCTCCTCTGAGGCTGCCTACACACGCAGTTCAGCCATGACTTTTTTCCACTTGCTTGCTGTCTCCCGGGTGCTGGCCCACACCGGACCTGGCCCACACATACCTGTTCATGAATAAACGGAAAGTCCTGAGCCAGAGGGTACTGTGTCCGTGCAGCCAAGGCCTGTTCAGACAAGGGCACCACCTGTTCTAAGGGGGCTGGGCTCAGGTCCCGTGCTACCTGCTATTCCCAAGGACCGGACCCGTAACAGCTGACACACAAGGCTGCACCGCTGTCTGCTGCCACGGGCACTGTGGTCGGCAGCTGGCAGAGGTGTCTGGGGTCTCCTGAGACCGGGTCCGGCCCAGGCTGGTGACCAGCGACTGTCTAGGGGAATACGAACGTATCCACGGGAATGTGAAGAGCGGGAGGGCGGGACAGCAATACCACCTTCCTGTGTGAGGGAGAGACCCGCCCTTGCCGTGTGGCCCAGGCTGGCCTGAACCTCACGATCCTCCTGCCTCAGGCTTCTCTGTGCTGGGAGGACAGGTGTGTATCACTAGCCCTGGCTGAATAGGTTTCTTTAAATCACCTCATTTCTAACACGGTGTGGTCACAACGACCAGTGCTTCAGCACCTCAGGGCAAAGGTTATCAGAACCTTGAGCCCAGCCTGCTCTACCCAGTTGAGTTCCAGGCCAGGCAGGGTAACAGAGGTCCAGACTCAAACACAGACACACCACCACCACCACTACCCAGGACCCCCAAAAGAGAAGCAAGCAAGCAAGTCACTTTATCTCACTGCCCATAACTGGTCCAGGGCAGTGTGTCTGTGAAACTGAGGTGGGCTGTAAGCGCTGCTGCCTCATAAGGAAACAACTATTTAAGAGACAACATCTCCCGCCTCTTACCACCCAGATCACCTCAGGCACCCCATTTTGGGAAATGCTGTTCCACACTAAAACCCGTTGCCTAGGAGAAAACTTCAGGAAGCAGCTTTAATGAGTAGATAAGAATGATTTGCAATTAGCATCAATTGTCTATATGCAAATTAAAGCTCCCTATCACGTGTGTACAGTGGGGCTCCCTGAACTCCCCCCACTTCTGGATTTGGCAAATACATCTCTCAGATACGGGGTAATTTAAGCCCCACCCACCCAGCCACCATCCACGCCTGGCATCACTACTGAATTTCTATCATGGATTTCAAAACCCTACCAACATTTTCTTTTGAGCGCCAGGGGCTGACCCACGACAGCTCAAGAGCGAGGCAAACACTCAGCCTTGCCTCCGGCCCGGGTCTAACTTGTTGTAGCTGTGTTTGTTCTGACAGAGTCTCACTAGGCTGCCCAGGCTGGCTTTGAACATATGATCACCCTGCCTCAGTCTCTCAAGTAGCAGAGATTACAGGCCTGTGCTCTCAGGACCAGCGCCCACCAATGTGCCAAGAACAGGGACCACAACTGCCTGGAAGCGCCCTGCTGTGTTCTCTTGCCTCCACATGCCTGCACTGCTCAGCAGGCACAGTTCTACTCTGTTCTGAGGGATGCCTGGACTGCCTGTCGTCCCCGGGGAGGGCCAGGCCAGCGCTACCTGGGTCGGCATAGATTTCTAAGAAATATATGTTGAAAGAATAAATAAATGAATGAATGAATGAAGTGAAGCAGTCAGTGAGGTCAGAAGTTGAGAACTACTTATCTAGGAAGGTGGCCAAAGATAATACCCTCATTCTGGCTTTTTCTTTGTCTCCATGGCGACGCTCCTGGGTGCCTCAGCTCAGGGAAGCTGAGGACTGAGGTACTCCCAACTTGCTGGCTTTCTTTTCTCTCTTTCCTGACTTTCCTAATTCTTTTTGCGGTCCTAGGATTTGAACTCAGGGCCTCACAAATACTAGGCACCCAACCATGATAGCTTTCAAATCTGTGAGAGACCCTTGGGGGGGGGGGACGACCATGAAATCCTCCAGCAAGGATGTATGCTACTAATGAGCCCTGAGCCTGCAGCCACAGACAGCGCGGAGCTGGAGACAGCTCGGCGGAGAAGGACGCTGACAGCTCTTCCAGAGGATGCACGTTCAGTTCCAAGAACCCACACTGTGGCTCACAACCATCTGTAACTCTAGTTCCAAGGGATCTGATGCCCTCTTCTGGCGCCCTTAGGCACCAGGCACGTGTGTGGTGCACAGACAAACACACAGGCAAAACACAGGGGCACATTTAAAAAAAAAGAAAGAAAAGAAAAAGAAAAAGGGGGAAAGAAAGAAGGCAGATATGGCGGCACCCAGCTTTAATCCCGGCACTCCCAAGGCAGAGGCGGGTGGAGTTCAAAGTCTACATGGAGAGTCCCAGGCCAGTTAGGGCTACACGGTGAGACCCTGTCTCAAAATAAATAAATAGAGAGAGAGAGAGAGAGAGAGAGAGAGAGAGAGAGAAGGAGAGAAGGAAGGAAGGAAGGAGGGAGGGAGGGAGGGAGGAAAAGGCATGGGATTACGAGCAAGCACATCAGGGCAGGGGGCTCCCCGTGGCCCCAGCTGGCGCCTCCAGCGGACACCCTGCCTTCCTCTCTCTGGCGCACCGCCCACTGCTTTCCCCGGGGGCACCAGCATACGGTTCACACTGCGGGCTTCGGCACTCACTCCTGTCCCACTTGTCTCCCTACTTGGGCCTCTCAGAGCGTGGACCTGGGACTGCACCCATCCACAGCTAAGAGCTTAAAAAAAAAAAAAAAAAAAAGGCACATTCTTGCACCCCACCCAACCCATTAGGGAAGAACTCAGGGTGGAGGGTAGGCTGATCGGGAGTGGGTTTGGGGCTACTGCTCAGAGCCAGAGGTTGGAAGGCCAAGCTGTGCCTGGGCAGACCTCGGCTGCAGCTGGACAGTCACATGACAGCATCGGCTGGCGGTGGCTCTGGGGAAGCATTTGCTCTCTGTGCAGAGGGGGAGGGCAGAGATGCTGCAACTCTGCTGTGTTCGCTGCCCTTACCCTGAGACCGGAGAGCCAGCCAGCATGGTCAGAGCAGTGGGACAAGGCGGCAGAGCCCAGCCCTCGGGGCCTACCAGGCTCCTCTCCCCTTTCCCAGCTTTGTCAGGAGGTTGTTAAGCCCCTATGTATTTGACCCACAAACACCGTGGGATAAGATCTGAAACTCACAGTTAAAGATCACTGGTCATAGCGGAGAGAGGAAAGGGCAGAGGGTCAGAGAGAACCAGAAACAGATGAGGACAGACCGTCAGCGTTTCTCTCCCTCTGACTGGAGTTTTGGGGGCTGGCGGGTATGCAGCGTGCCCTCCAACCCAACTCTGCAAGCCTGTGCTGGAGGACGGTCTCACATTAGGGCTGTGGGGGTGAGAGGTGGGTAGCTGGTGCGGGCTCTCACCTTGGTTGCCTCGGTGGGTCTCGGCTGCCGCCCACTAGGCCTGGAGGGGTGCTGGCGCCTGAGGAGTACAGCTTCGGCCGGTAGCCCTTGTTCTGGCCGGCCATCACAGGTGCGGGGGACACTTCCCGTCTTCGCTCTGCAGGGTGGGGTCTCCCGGCCGCCTCTCGGCCCCCGCCGCAGAGGCCTATACTTCCAGGGGGCTTGTGCGGCTTGGTGGGCCGAGGCGCTTTGGCCAGGGACATACAACTGGGGCTGGAGGTGTAAAGTGTGGTGTCGATGCCACTGTCACTCGAGCCGCCCTTGGAGAAGGGGTCCTGCTCAGGTTCCAGGGGGTCCAGGGGGTCAAACCATCGCTCATCGCTATGGCTGCTGGAGGCATTGCTAGAGAGGGTATTGCTGCTGGAATGGCTTGAGTACTGAGGTTCACCCTGGAAGGCAAAGCAGGCCTGTTATCCTGACTCTAGGGATGTGCGCCTCCGCCCACACGAGCACCCTGGAGCCACACATGCCCAGACATGGCTCCTCCCTTACTGGTACAGTTACCCTGCACAAGCGATTTACTTTCTCCCGGTCTCAGTTCATACATCTGTAAAATAGGTGTGTGATTAAAAGCCGCACTTGGTGCTTGGGCCGACATATCAAGCAAACTAAATGTCTCTTAAGTTGAGGTCCCTCCTTCCTTCTTCACAATGGTACGTCCATCTTAGCAGCTGCCCTGCAAACCTGCTGCTTCCAGACACATGCAGGCTGACATCCTCCATTCTCCCTGGGCCCTGTCTGCCACTGCATCCCACGGGGCCATGGCCGTGCCTTCTTCTCCGTCCCCCTATCTAACACGTTCCCAGCATGTGCCAGGGGACAGCTGTGAACATCCGTATGGAATCGTGGCTCTCCCTCCCGCCCCTCATGAAACAATCCTGTGGCAGTCTACGGGCACAGTTCACAAGCCCTTGGCGGTCTGACTCCTGCCGTCTGCCGTCGGCTCCCTGTCTCTCTGGGTCGCTGCTCCAGCCCCACGAGTCTCCTTGCTGCTCTCTGAAGGCACCAGGAACAAGCCTCAGGGCCTTCGCACTTGCTGCTCCCGCTGTCTGTGACATTTTTCTCTCGGCTCTTTTTATGGCTCTGTCCTAGCTTCATTCAGACTCACTTCCTGTGCTGGCTAGCTTTACGTCAACATGACAGAAGCTGTTATTAGAGAGGGGGAGCCTCAGTTAAGAAAATGTCTCCCTCCGTAAGATCAGGCTGTAGGCAAGCCTGTATACTTAATCACTGATTGATGGGAGAGGGCCCAGCCATTACGGGTGGGGCCATCCCTGGGCTGGTGGTCCTGGGTTCTATTAGAAAGCAGGCTGAGCAAGCCATGAGGAGCAAGCCAGGGAGCAGCACCCCTCTGTGGCCTCTATGTCAGCTCCTGCCTCCAGGTTCCTGCCTGTTTAAGTCTTGCCCTGGCTTCCTTTGATGATGAATCTTCCCCTCGAACCTCTCTCCCCGCTACCCTACACTGCAATAACGTAGGTCCCGATGAGGGACCCGGAAGAGGGCTTGGGGGCCTACAGGACAACAAGTGACAGAAGGGAGCCTGAGTCTCTGACTCACTCTGCCCCACTGTGCACTGCAGACCTGCACTGCACCCTTCCGGGGAGACTGGCAGGGGCTGCAGAGAGGATGAAAGGGAGTTGTCAAAGATTACCCTGCTGAGGGCTGGAGCCAGGATGCTATTTAGCCACTTGTAGAGGGGACCACAGCTATGGCTGAGGATGAGGTCCCCAGAGGCCACACCCAGCAGAAGCCGCCTAGCCCTCAGCAGCCATGTGCCCAGGAAAGCCAGCGGCCAGCAGATGCAGGCCTCACTCCCTGGATGAGGTAGTGCAGGGATGGGCAGGGCGGGGCACCAACTCACTTTGGAATGCCTGTTGGGAGAGTCTTTGCCAACTGCGTCCTGCCTGGAGGGGTACTTGCTGCCACTGCTTCCAGCCATGGCTGAGAGCCGGGCCTGGGCTGGCACGTGCCACAGAGGCTCTGCAGGAAAAGGAGACACTGGTGGTTAGCGGTGATGCAGGCCAGGGCCCGACAACCTACTCGGTAGCAGGGGGACATCTACTGAGCTTGGTGTGGTTAACTCAGGGAAGCATATGCCTTCTGTCATCCCCTGCCCCCGGGAGGCTGAGCACATCTGCCGTGTACTGCAGCATCTCTGCAAAGCACCCTTCCTGTTATTCTAGGAGAGTCTTTAATCTTACCGGTGGACTGAAAGGCCTTTACAGTTTACTTCTTTATTTTATCTCTCTCTGCGTGAGTGTGGGTGCTTGAGTGCCATCCATGGCACATGTGTGGAGGTCAAGGACAGCTGGAGTTTGGTTCTCTCCTTCACTTTACTGATGTGGTTTTTTTGAGGCAGGGTTTTTCTCTGTGTAGCACTGTCTGTCTTGGAACTCACTCTGTAGACCAGGCTGGCCTGGAACTCAGAGACCCACCTGCCCCTGCCTCCTGAGTGCTAAGATTAAAGGTGTGCGCCACCACTGCCCAGCAGATGTAGGTGTCTCTTGCTCTTTCTGCTGCTCCACTCCAAGCTGGCTGGTCGGAGATGACAGGTGACTTTCCTGTTGCTGTCTTCTACCTCGCTGCAGGAATGCTGGGGTTGGTTACAAGTGCACACCACCACACCTGGATTACAGATGTGCACCACCACATCTGAATTACAGATGACACCACATCTGGCCTTTCATGTGAGTTCTAGGGCTCTAACGGAGGTCACAGGCTTGTGTGGTAACTGATTTATGGAGTCTACTCCCTGGCCCTGTATTTATTTATTAAAATTTTTATTATTTATTTGTGTGTATGCACATGTCCCTGGGGAATGGATTCAGTCTGTCAGGCCTGGTGGCAAGGGCCGTCTTGCCAGCCCCTTATTTTTATTTTTGAGACAATGCCTCACTGTAGAGCCCTGGCTGGCCTGGTGCTCATTTTGACCCTCCTACTGACGTCCTCCCAGTGCTGGGAGAGCAGACGGGCACCACCATGCCTGGCTGCACATGCCAGCGTGCTGCTCAAGCGGGTATTGGGACCATCTTGAGTAGAAGGATGCCATCAAAGCTCAGAGAGATTAAGTCACTGGCTCGAGGTCCCACTGTCGGAGATGGACAGGCAGGAAGTGGAGATCAGAGTTTACACTGCCTACCCCCGTCCCCTTCCTGGGGTTCCCAGCCTGCCAGCAACACCTGGCAGTAACCGCAAGGGCTTAGAAAGTATCCTAGGGACAGGCAGTCCCGTGGCCGGGTTGGCCTGACTCACTAGACCTTCAACCTTCCTTGGAGGGGAGACACTTAGGACTCTGGGGTCACTGCAGAGGTCAAGTCTTGCTGCCAGGCCTATGGGAATATGAGCTTACAGCCCGAAGCTGAAGCTCAGAGGGACCCATGTTCCTGCTGAGGGAGCTGGGTGCTCAGGAAACAAGTGGCTGTATCCACACCCTGTGGATGGCGGGGTGACCTGACAGGTTTCAGTTCAAGGCCCAATTATGCCACAACCCTTCCGCAGCTCAGCCGCCTCATTTCTGTGCTGGGGCAGTCATGGCGCCGCTGCTGTGACTCAGCGGGAAGGAACCTGGGGCACCTAGCACAACACTGGGCATATTTTGGCGATTACACAAAACCAGACGTCATGAGTGCTCACTGCATGGAGCCTGGGCAAAGCCCTGTGTGCCACCACTGCCGGCCCTTGTCGTGCCACTCTTCTTGAACTGCCCTTTCTCTGGGTCTTCCACATGTGCTAAGCTTAGTGATTTCTCAGCACACCCTTTCCTGGTGTACATGTGTATGCGCGTGCCTGCGCGTCAGGGAAAGCGCTGGTCACCTTAGTCTAAGGTCCCTGGCACGGAAGAGGGGCCAGAAGGAGAACAGCAGAGCCTTTGTGTCCCCCCAAATCTGGGGGCCCTCTGCTGATGCTGGAAAAGCCTCCCCATTTTTCACTTTGCTGTGATGAAAGAGCCGGGCACCATTCCTCTCCTTTTCTGAACGGAGTGGGAAGATAAAAAAAGACACAAATCTGTCTGGGAAACAGATCACAGACCCACTGAGGAGGGACAAATGATGTCATGTGTCCTCAAGGCAGCAGAGGGAGAGCAGCAAGGTCAAGCCGCACCCCCCTGCCTGGGGCTGACCCACTGTCCCTGGTTCGGGACACCCACGCATGCAGTCCTCCTGCTGCTAATCCTGGGCACTCGGCTGAGGTCACCTTTCCCTGGGAATCCTTGGCACTTCCCAGGAGGACGTCTGCCTCTCCACCTCTCCTTCCTAACACTTCATTAGCCATCTTCCTTGGGAACCCACCTGACCATTGGGCAAAGGGCCTTAATCTTCAAAGGGGCCATGAGGTTGTTAAAAGAGGTTATGTTTAAAGCATCCATCCAAATGGTGCTTCATCATTCTTCCTCTCTCTCTCTCCCTCTCTGTCTGTGTGTAAAATGCCCAGTCCCATCAGTGAGAAAGATGGAAATGAAACCTGAGGGTGTGGTCACATATGCCTGTAATCCCAGCATTTGTGAGGTACAGACAAGGAGAATTAGTAATCCTAGCTGTCCTCGGCTACACAGTGAATGTGAGGCCAGCCTGGGCTACATAGCAAGACTCCCCTTTCTAAAGAAATGAATGAATATATGCAAAGGGAACCACGCCAGGATAGCACAGTTGGGCCACCCCCGAGGCCCAAACAAAAAGGTTCTAAGGACACACAGCCACAGAGCACTTCCACGTCACTGGTGGCGGCTTCTTGTAAAGTCAAATACCCAGTCCAGCTGCTTGATACCTGGGAACACATGCTCATGGAGAGACAGATGAGGATGGTTCTAAGCGGCCTCACATGGGTCCCCTCGGGATCCGTCTAGCCCTGGAATGGGGCGTACTCAGACAACGGAATACTAACACAGAAATCCCACACTGCACTCAGTCACGTGGCTGCCTGGCGCCGCATGACACCGGGCCACGGAATACAGAAGCACATGAGCAAAGTAGACACTGCGTGATTTTATGGTCTATGTTGTCCAAAGCCAGCCAGAAAGGGGGGTCCACGTGGGACAGCACCAGCGAGAAGTAGCCTTGGGGCCCGGAGCGTCTTACCTGGTTTGGGGCGCTCCATGGTGCTCTCCTGGCTGGTCAGGCCGCCGGAAGAGGAGTCACCGCTGGACGTCCCATCGTGGATAAAGTGAGGGTCAAATGACAGCAGCGGGTGGGGGGCGGCCGTGTACCTGCGAGGCGGACAGAAAACCCACGTTGAGGTGCGGGGTGACAGCCAGATGAGGTGACCCGCCCGCCGGCGGCTTTTTAACACCCAGGAGGCTCTGCTGCGGACTGGGGCAGGGAGCTGCTGGCAAGGCTGGCGAGGCAGCCTGGTTATCTGCTATTAACTGAGGCTCAGCAGAGAGGCTCATCTGGGGTGGCTGCCAGGGAGGTGGCGGCGACGGGAGCGAGGGCACAGCAGACTCCTCAAGGAGGGAGGGCACCCAGCCACTTGGGCGACTGCCCTGTTTATTCAGGGTTCTGCCTCTGGGATGTAGAAGAGGGGAGGTTAGCTGGCCTTCCCGGGAGCTTTGCCCCTGCCTCACTGCAGGCTCCCTTCTCTGCGAGGGAGTTAGGCTGATCAGGCCACTTTTGGTGGGTACAGCAGAGCCAGGCTGACGGTGTGGGCTTCATACTCACTGCTGTCTTTTGCCTAGCCCGGTATGGTCAATTACTAGGTCAGAGCCTCGGTTCCCTTAGCTGTCACCAGGTGTTCACAGAGGCTCTTCCTTACGGCACTTATCTTGTATCTGATGCCTGGGGTGCTGAGACATTTGGACCAGTGTTCCTTTGCTGTTGGAGGCAGATACGGCCAGGCCCCGTGGGCTTGTGGCTTGAGAACAAGGCCGATTTAGGCTGAAACCCCAGCCCTCAGCTGGGCAAGAGCTTTGCCTGAAATTATAGTTGTCTTTTGTTTTGAGGTTAATGAGTCACCCTTTTAAAAATACTTTATCACATTTATTTATGTGTGCGCACACGTGCCTGTTCCACAGATGGAGAGGTCAGGGGACAGCCTGCGGGAGTCTGTTCTCTGCTTCTCCCGTGGGTCCTCGGGCCTGAACTCGGGTTGTTGCGGTCGGCAGGTGCCTTGACCACTTGAGATCTCGCTGGCTCTGCCTTTGTGTTGAGGCAGCACCTCACGTGGCCCACACGGAGCTGGTTATGCAGCAAAGGTACCTTGTGCACCCTTCCCTCCTACCTCCCACCTTCCCTGGTGTGAGCATCAGCGTGCACTACTGTGCTGGGCTGAGCCGTACGTAGGCTTTGTGTTTGGAAATCACAGCCAGGGCTGGGGAGAGGAGAAAGAGCATGGATGCCCTCAGCCCGCACACCACGGGCCAGGAACGGAATCCAAGGGGAGTGGCAGTGGAAGCCGGGGGTTCCCTCTCCGGGGGCTCCTGGAGGTTAGCTCTTATTTGGGCTTGAACCTTGAAAGCATGCCCCCCCCCCCCCCGCACCGCGTCCATGTTTAGACGCGTGCTCCCCAGCTGGCGGTGCTCCTTTGGGAGGTTACAGGAGCTTTGGAGGTGAGGTCTATCCCGAAGAACTCGTCTCGAGTGGGCTCATACTGTCCTTGGCCACTTCCTGCCACTGTTTCCTGGCCTGCGGTGACAGGGACAGTTATCTTCCTCCACACACTTCCACGAACACACAGGGCCAAGCAGCTATGGCTCCACTCCTGAAACCGTAAGTCACTTCTGTTTTTTGCCAGGTGCTTGGGTCACTGTGACACAAAAGCGAGGCAGCTGTCACCCTGTCAGAACATGGTCCGAGAACGGAGCGAGGGAAATCCTGAGTGCTTGTGAGAAAACTTCCAGAAAACAAGAGTCTCCTGTCCTCAGTTCCTTCAAAACTGTTCCAGGGAACTGTTCTTGGGCTGTGCGTTCCCGCCCCGCCCAGGTGAAGAGGCCAGGAGTGAGTGTACATCAGGCCATGCGTCACAGCTGTCTACACGCCTCCCTGGAAGCACATGCTTTTGCCGTGCGCGGCGCTTGACCTTGTGGTTTACTTCTTAACCTTCAGAGCGTTAACGAACTGATGCTCTGAAGAGACGGTTACTACATGAGGCTTCAGTCTGCCGCATCCATCAGCTCCAGCCCCAGCCCCACTCCCTCCAGAGCATCGAAGACCCTCACTGTCCCATGTCCCTCCGCTTCAGGCAAGCCACTCTCGGCACGGCCTTTTCTATCTGGGGCTGCTCAGGGACAGGCACATGGCACAATTTTGGCTAAGGGGGGGGGGTTTATAGGATTATCAACACTTCTATACAGTATTTGTGGCTTTCCCCTTCCACCATGTAGTGGGCCAGGTTTCCTGGGCCCCGAGACAGGCCTGATGGCTGTGACCTGTTGTCACCAATGAGCTGGAGAGGAAGGGACAGGGCTGGGGGGTGAAGAACAGCTGCTAGGACAATCTAAGTCCTCTGCTAACCAACGGGGCAACATGGGAGCAGGTAAGGAACCTCGTTATTTTGGGGACAGGGCTTCGTGTAGCCCAGGTTAGCCTTGAAGTCACTGCATAGCTGAGGAACTCCTGCCTCTAACCGGTGTGGGCTGGGATCACAGGTGGGTGCCCATTTCAGGAATCTGGGCTTTATGCATGCTGGGCGAGAATTCTGTCAACTGAGCTACATCTCCAGCCCCTTTTTATATCCTCTTAGGCTTTGGAAGGAGGGCTGTGCTGACACTCTCAAGCACAGTCTACCAATGCACTGTATACCCTCAGACCCCAAATAAACCTTTGCTAACATGAGTTTCAGAGATTTTCCAGCACAACCTGACTGAAGTGGGAGGGCAGACCCCAGGGCTCCTGGCAAACATCGCCACCACCTCGCTCCTAAGAGGTAAGAAAAGATGGCCTCTGGGGGTAATGGCACTTGCTGCCATGTCTGGTGAGCCGAGTCCAGTCCCTGGGATCCAGATGGTAGGAGGAGAGAACCAAATCCTGCAAGCTGTCCTTTGCTCTCCACCTGTGTACCATGGGGCATGTGCACATGGTCACGACACACACACAGTGCTGGTTTCACTGACATGTCCCTCTTGGTCTCAGATATTTGAATACTTGGTCCCCGGTTGGTGGGGCTGTTTGGGTAGGCTTAGGAAGCGTGGCCTTGCTGGAGGAAGTATGGCCACAGGTGGGCTTTGCAAGTATGAGGGCTAGGGCCATCCTGAGTTTGCTGCTTGAAGCTGGAGACATGAGCCTTCCTCTGCTGTTCTACCGGCTGTTTCCGCCACCCGCTGCCTCTACGGTGCCACCATGGCCTTCAAACCTCTGGAATTGTAAGCCAAAGAAACTCTTTTTTTTAAGTTGCCTTGGCAATGCTATCTGCACAGTTACAGAAAAGCACTAACACGGAGGCCCTCATTCCTCCAGTCTAGCTTGGGCTGCTGATAGCACCATGAATAGCGCCTGCCTGCCTGCCACCAGCCTGAAACTGAGGCCATTGCTGAGGGGACTGCGGAGTGAGGAGGCCATGCTGGACCACATGATGAGTGCTCTCTGAGCCCACCGTTTCTGGGTTGCCATACCAAAAACACTCCTGGGGCTTTTGAGTCCACTTTTGCTGGCAAGTGACCAGACAAAGGTCTTGGACAATAAGGGAGTGCTCAGCCTGTGGCCTTCACCTCAGGATGGGGTGGCAGGAGTGAGAGATAAGCTACAACCCTTGACTCTCAACAGAGGAGCTAGGTGACGTCTGTGGAGTCACTGCCAGCCTGGCAACAAGTTCAGGGCCATGTCTGTGAAGACCCTGCTCTAACCGCCAAGTATCTCCTGACAAGACACTGGGCTTTCTGGAAACTCAACTCCACGCCCTGTCAAGAAGACATAGACTATCCTCCTTCCTTCAACCACAGCCCGTAAGCTCTCCCAAAGGAAGGGCCAGATACAGCATTACAGGCTCCGTGACTCCATCCCTCCATCCTTTCTTTTTGGGGGCAGGGGGAATGAGGGATATTAAGACAAAGTTTCTCTATATAGACCAGGCTGGCCTTGAACTCATGGAGATCCGCCTGCCTCTGCCTTCCCAAATGCTGGAATTAAAGGTGTGCACCACCACTGCCCAACTTAAGCACTTGGGGAGGCAGAGTCAGTTGGACCTCTGTGAGTTCAAGGCCAGCCTGGTCTATAGGCCAAGCCCAGTTCAGGATAGCCAAGGCTACACAGAGAAGCCCTATCTTGAAAAAACAAAACAAAACAACCACAAAAAGGAGTCCATTCTTCCTTCTATATCTGTCTGAGGGCTCAGTTTGTGGCAGTTTAAGGGACTGTACCAAAGCAGCCCTGACTCCAACCGACCTTGACCTCGCTGGCTGCCCTCACACACAAGTTGCCTTGGGAAACGTGCTGACTGTTCAGTTTCCCACAAGGTCAGGGTCAGATCCTGAGCACCAGAGGAAGGCAAGAGCAGCTAGGACGAGCCAGGGGAGCACAAAACCAAACCCGGGCGGCGAGATGGCTCAGTGGGTAAAGACCCACGCGTGCCTCCGAGCCTGGCCACTCCAGCTGGATCCCCAGGACTCACTTTAATGCCCTCTGACCTCCACACTTGCGCTTGGAATGTGTGCACCCGCAAATACACACACAGACGAATCAAAAGTGTAAAAGATTAAAAGATTCCCAAATCCAAAATGAAGAGCAGGGTCTCCGCCAGTGTGGGAGAAGAGAGACTGCGGGGCCCGTTTCTGAGTTCCGAAGCTAGATCCACACCTGGCGGTGTCCCGGGCTGCCCTGCTCTCTCAGCGACCCCTTCCAGTTGTATCCAGCCAGCTCACAGCTGCTTTGAGACAAGCTCTCGCTCATCTCAGACTAGCCTCCAACTCGCCACCTAGCCCAAGATGATCCTGAACGTCGGACCTCCTTGCCTCCACCCCGGAGCGCTGGGCTTGCGGGCGCAGCGCCGCCACGGCTGCTTGCTTGCACAAGCTCACACAAGCTTGCTGCCCAGTGAGCCACACCGCGGGCACCCTCGCTGGGTGCGCGTGTAGGTGCTAAGCTTACGCTGTCCTTTAGGAGTCGGCCACCTGGGTTTCTGCGACAGGGTCTCTCACTGGGGCCTGGGGTTAACCAATTAGGCTAGGCTAGACTAGACAGCCCGCAGGGGGTTTACCTGTGTCTCCCCGATACTAGAATCACAATGGGGACCATATTCGTGTGTGTGTGTGTGTGTGTGTGTGTGTGTGTGTGTGTGTGTGCGCGTGCAGGTAAATATGTAGCACATGTATGCACTGCCAGGTGCTTTCCTCTGCCATCTTTTACCGTATCTGAGTCTTTCTGTACTGGGGCTTGCCAATTAGCTGGGCTGGCTGGCCAGGTGAGATCTGCGTCAGCCTGCCCCGCCTCCCCAGCCCTGAGGCTACAGAAGAGAGCCAGTGTGGCTGGGCAGCTGGAGTACTGGCGTGAGGGTAGGGACTGAGCTCAGGTCTCCTGCTTCTGTGCGGCAGGCCTCACTCACTGAGCCCTCTCCCCAGCCGCTGTCTTTCTGAACGGGACTTCTGATCTCTATTTTCTGCTGTTTAATTTGTGCTGACCAGTCTCGGGAAGGCGGGATGTCCCATAGGGGGCCATTTTTAACACTTGGAGATTTTGGTCAACCTCGCTGAGCTGAAGATGGCTCTTTGTCTTGCCATAGATGCAGAGCTCTGGGCACACGTCTCCGGAAGAAGAGTGGGCCGAATGGCTGTCTTCCATCTCGTCTGAGATGCAGTAATTACTCTACGTTTTCTTGAAAAATAAAACTCACTTTGCGGATGAAGGGTTTGAGGTTCTGACGGGGGTTGAGAAGCTGTGTCTGGGGCTGTAAGGCGGAGGCTAGGTGTTCTCTGAGGAGGCTGGGGAAGGTAGCAAAACCTCAGCAGGTCCACGCTACTGGGAGGCTGGCTTGGGCCCTCTGCCCATCACAGAGGAAAGAACTAGGGCAGAGAGGAACATGGACAGACGCAGCACCCACGTGGAAAGCATGGCCCATGCACCTCTCTCCTGCCTTCACTCATGGGAGAGTGGATGGATGATTATGGGGGTGGGGGAAGAAGGGATGATGGGTGACACAGCCATTGCCAGCTGTCACCCCCACCCATCACCCTCTCTGTCTGTTGGTAGAGCCAAGATGCTGCAGTAGTGGCCATCCCTCTGTCACATGACTTACAACAGTACTGATGGCTTAAAAAAGTTCTAGCAGGGCGGGCTGGTGCACACCTGCAATCCCAGCCCTCGAGGAGGCTGGGCAGGGGCAGGAGGATATCTGTCCAGCCTGGTCTACAAAGTGGGTCCAGGACAGCCAAGGCTACACAGAGAAACCCTGTCTCAAAAGGGGGCAGGGGAGGGCTAGAGAGATGGCTCAGCGGATGAGAGCACTGCCTGCTCCTCCAGAGGTCCCGAGTTCAATTCCCAGCAACCACATGGTGGCTCACAGCCATCTATAGTAAGATCTGGTGTGCAGGAAGAATGTTGTATAGATAATAAATAAATCTTAAAAAAAAAAATAGTTGCACATGGTGGCCCTTGCCTGTAATCCCAGTACTCTGGGAGGCAGAGGCCAGCCTGGTCTACAAAGTGAGTCTAGGACAGCCAAGGCTACACAGAGAGACCTGTCTTGAAGAAAAAACAAACAAAACAAACAGCCAAAAGTTCAGTTTTAGGTGTCATGTGACTTTGCCAGAAGCTCACTGTGAGGTCTAAGACCTAATTACACAAGGCTGGTTTTATTTTGAGACTGGGTCTCACTATGCAGTCTAAGTTGGCCTTTGAACTCCTGATCCTCCTGAATCAGTCTCTGGAGTGCTGAGATTACAGGTGTGTGCCACTGGACATGGCACGCTCTTTTATTCTTAAAAAAAAAAGGGGGGGGGGAATATATACATATATATTACTGTTCTTTAATTTATATTTATTTTATGTGCATGACTGCTCTGCCTGTGTGTATATATGAACACCACGTGTGCCTAGTGCCCGCGGAGGTCAGAAGATGGCAGCAGGTTCCGTGGACCTGGAGTTACAGAAGGCTGTGGCCAGCAGGTGAGCGGGCAGGAATCAACCGGGGTCCTCTGCAGGAGGAGATGCTGCTCTTAACTACTGAGCCAGGTCTCCGGCCCTCAAGAGTTATTATTCATCTTAAGCTTATGCATAGAAGTGTTTTGCTGTGTGTATGTACGAAATCCACCCGAGTTCAGTGCTTATGGAAGCCAGAAGAGGGTGGGTGACCCCGGGAGCTGGGGTTACGACGGTTGCGCAGCATTACTCGTCTTGGCTCAGGCTCCACTGTGAAGGGGAGGGGGGGAGGGGAATCAAGGCTTAACATGCCCCACAGTGAAACGTCTGATTCCTGTTCGGAGAAAATGGCATCAGAAAGCCGTTCTGTTTTGAGAAAGGCCCTAGGAAGATGATGAAAAGAAAAACGGAGGCTGATCATACAAAGGGCTCTCGAGCAACGCAAAGCAGGGAGGGAACTGGAAACCGGGCAGACAGACATTTCACTGAGGATACGGAGCTGGCGGATCAGCACACAAGATGCTCAGCACTGCTGGCCCTCAGAGCAATGCAAATTAAAACGACAATGAGACAGCACCGGGAACCTTCAGAAGAGCTAAAGCGAAAAATGGTTGACAGTGCCACATGGCATTGGGCTGTGGAGAAATGGATGGCGCGGCTGCTGCTGGTGGGAATGAGGGACGGACTGAGCACATGGTATGCAACTGTACTGGGCACCCATCCCAGACTGAGGGAAACGTGTATGCTTGAACATACATGTTACGTGTCCACAGCCTGAATATTTATAATGGCCCAAACCCAGAAACTCCCCAAGAATCTTTATTTGGGTAGATGGTTAACTCACTTTATCAATGAACTGCACCTACTTAAGACAAGACAAAACAAAACACAAAAGAAAAACAAAAACAAACTTAAATTTTAAGAGTGTTTGCCTGCAGGCATACACTTGTATCAATCATATATGTGCCTCGTCCCTGGAACTGGAGTTACTGACAGTTGTGAGCTGCCATGAGAGTGCTGGGAACTGAGCCTGTGTCCTCTTCAGTGGCAGCCAAGTGCCTTAACTGCCGAGCCACCGTCCAGCCTGAGACATGGTCTCAGTACGGGCTGGCCTCGAACTCACTCTGTATCCTAGATTAGGGGTGGACTTTTGCCTCTTTTAGTTTTTTTTCTTCTTTCTTCCTTGGAGTGTAGAGTGACTGGGACTGCTGGCCTGTGACACCAGGCCTAGCCCTATCACCTCTGTTGTTACCAGGCAGTGGCTGCCATTTAAGGTTTTGGTCCTTACTGAGGCCCAGCCAGCTACACAGTCCAGAATCTTCCTTGCCTCTCCTTCATCCTGCCATTTTGCTCATTCATGCTCCTTTCTCTCTGCGGCAAACTTCCACCAATGCCCCCAGCTTTACTTGAATGCCACCATTCCTGGCACAGACCTCCTGGGTGGGGCTGTGTTCCTCCTCTTCTGCTGATGTGCTCCTCAGCCTTATGGTTTGTGGGATATCTCTCTAGCACATGCAAGGGAGGGCAACAGGAGCCGTGGCAACTGAGCAGGCAGGACACACCTCCCAGTGCTTGACATAGGAAACTCTGGGAGCCTGGGCTGAGTGAGGGCTGCACAGTGGCCTCTCCAAGATCAAACAGTGGGGTTTTCTTCCCCTTGACTCTCTAACAGAGGCTCAGTATCCAACAAGGTGCAGGGCAGGGCTCCCAGAGGCCTCCCTGAACAGAAACTCAGGGTGAGGATCAGTCCTCTTTGGATGAGAACCTCAGGTTTAGTGAACTGGCCCCTGGGCTAAGAGGCAAGAAGTTTTGCTTCAAACAAGGTTTTGCTCCTTCCTGTCATCACTGTAGACCAAGAATTCGCCATCACTGTCCTCAGTGATGGAGACATGGAACAGACTGGCAATTTCAGTATCTTGGAGCAAACTGATGCCCTCTTCACTCACGCACATGCTATGCCCAAATGTCTGGCCTCTCTGTCGCATGTGGCATGCCCCTGTGGCTGGCCTTTCTCTGTCTGCTTTTCTGTGTCCTCTGTCTTTTAACTGGGCTAAGGGAGTGCAGGTTGCTCACAGGGAGGTCAGGGGCACACAGGGAGCTGAGGAGTAGAGCTGGTCTCTTCCTTCCTTGGGGGTGGGGGGGGTTTCTAGGTAGAGCACAGCTCAGCTTAGAAGGCTACCTAGAAACCTCCAAGGCGGTGGCCAGTGGGGCCAGTGTGTGGCACTCACAGAAACTGCCGTGTTCCAGGAGCCTTAGTCACTCGTGGTGAGGGGCAGAGGATGTGTTTCGAGGGTGTTGGGAATTCTGGGAGAGGAGGTGTGGGTAACAGGGTCTGGGAGGACGAGCACACTGACTGCAGCGGCGGGAGAGGGGAAGGAGGCATTCAGAATGAGGCTCAGAGCTCGGCCTGGAGGACAGGGATGAGGTGGGCCTGCCGCCAACAGAGGGACCCAGGAGGAGGACAGCTGGGAACAAGCCGGAGTGAGCTCTCGTGGGGCCCTGAATGCTGTACTGTCCAGTTTGGGTTTGTAGTGAAGGCACCAGAGGGCCATGGAAATTCAGGAAAGACTGTTCATGCTTCCGGGCTGGAAACTGGCTCTAAGGGCGAGGGATGGAGTTGGAAAGACCATGTGACCTGCATAATGTCGACAGCCTGGTTTTGGTGGTTGAGAACTAGAGAGAGATGAATGGGATGCTGGGTAGAAACAAACAAACAAAGTGATGGGGTAGATAACCAAATCCTTCTGCTAGTACAGACAACAAGTTCCGCCAGAGCAGCTTGGCTCCATTTTTTTGCTCTTCTATTTCTTTGTTCTAATTTGAATGAGACATTGCCAAAGCCCTGGTGGTCATTTTCTGACCTTTAGGGGTCCATAAAGCCCCAAACACAGCGAATAAGATAGTGAGGTGCCTTTCCTGGGAATAAAACCCTGCAGCAGCAGGCACCAGATGACATCATTTCAAAAGCAAGGGAGACTCTGACCTTTCGGGAGACGGCTTGTATCTTGCGTAGGTGGCAGAGCCTGGGGTGGAGAAGCTCCCAGAAGGCTGTCGGTAGGGAGGAACTCTGTCGGCCCCTGCTGGTGATGCCGTGAAAGGTGTTTCTGGGAAGCTGACAGGCCTGGAGAGACACAGGAGAAAGGAAGGAGACAGGGTAAGGAGGCATCCTGAGGAGGCAGACAGCAGACATTCCCAAGTCCAGTCAGGGTCTGCAGGCTATCCACCCGGGTCTGCGTGCGAGGAGAGGAGAGCCAGGACAGCCTGGTCACTCTTCCTTCTCTGTGCTCCATCCTCAGCTCTGCAGCGAGGACAGGGGGCCGCTGGGGACAATTCTCCGCCCTTTCCTGAAACAAGATGTTCCTCTGCCCCTTCATTGTGGGAGAATTTAGATTTAAATGTGTTTTTATAAGTGCATATATACTTATATACATATACTTTACTTTTATGCATTTTTAATTAAAACATTTTAGATCTATTTATTTTCATTTGTGTCTGAGTATTCTGCCTGCACATTATCATGTGGGTGTCTGAGACCTGTGGAGGGCATCAGACCCCCTGGAACCGGAGTCAGAATGGTTGTGAGCTACCACATGGGCACTGGGAACCGAGCCCAGATTCTCTGCTAGAACAAGTGCTTTTAACCACTGAGCCTTTATTTACTTATTATATCTCTCCAGCCCCCTTATTTATTTATTTTTGAGACTGAGTTGGCTGGAAACCCACTACCTAGACTGACTGGGTTGGCCTCGAACTCAGAGAGATCTGCCTGCCCCTGCCTCCCAAGGGCTGGGATCAAAGGCGTGCGCCACCTTGCCTGACTCTATATTTTCATACTTATGATGCATTTGGGTGAGCCTCTCAGCTGGGCCTGGTGGTATAGACCTGCAATCCAAGACACTCCGGTTGGAAGCAGGAGGCTTTTCAGTTCCAGGTTAGCCTGAACAGCACAGTGAGATCCTGTTTTCTAGGGAAGGCAGAGAGTGGGCTGAGAACACACCCAGTGGGAGCCAAGGGGCCTACGTTCACCCCTCAGTAGCAATACATAACACAAGACCGTATAAATGAAGTGCCAATATCAAATTCCCTAAGGTGACCCCCCAAGTCCAAGGACTGGATCCAGTGATGAGAGGCACCTGTGTGGGCTTCTCTCTTGGCCTGCTTCCCAAGAAGCTGGTCCTGATGCTTTGTTACTGGCCTCTGAAAAAATCCCTTTCCAACTTCATACAGAGCTGTCCCTGTCTGTCAGGGCCCTTGGGCACGTGCAGGAATGGGGAGAAAAAGAAGAAATGATGGGGAGAGCAGAGGGAGACAGAGGAGTAAGAAGGGGAAAGTGCCTGGGCGTGGCACACCCCTTTAAGCCCAGCACTCAGGAGGCCGAGGCAGGCGAATTTCTGAGTTCCAGGCCAGCCTGGTCTACAGGATGAGTTCCAGGACAGCCAAGGCTACACAGAAAAACACTGTCTAAAAAAAAAAAATACCACTTAAATAAGCAAATACAAAAAGAATGTCACACAGCCACTGTCAAAAAAAATTAAAAAATCTGACCAAA
>REGO01000034.1:1340858-1395975 GCA_010120015.1 Rhombomys opimus
AGGAAGGAAGGAAGGAAGGAAGGAAGGAAGGAAGGAAGGAAGGAAGGAAGGAAGGAAAAGAGGTAGGGAGGAAGATGACTGAGGGGAGGAGGAAGAGCCCGAGCAAGGGTGGGAGAGCGGAAGGGCGAGGGCTCGTGGGCAGGTGGGACGCTGGATGGCAGCAGCGTCCTGGGGCCCTTACCTCTTGCTGTGCAGTGGCTGGGACTCACGGAAGGGGACCACGGGTGTCTGCTTCGGGAGTCGGCTCAGGGACTGGACGTGGCCAGGAGTAGCGGGGGTGCTCCATTTGGTGGCTGGCAGAGAGTTGTGGGAGGCAGGCCCGCTCCATTGCCAGGGAGCATTGCTGCGGTAGGGGGGCCGGCCCCCAGGGGTGGTGGTTTCCGACTCTGCCTTGGGTTCCGAGGTGCTCATATCATAGGTCTCTGGCCAGCCCCTGGAAAAACAAGGTCAGTTCTTATAAGGTCCGGGCCCACGAGCACACAGGCCTTCTGCTTGAAAGGGACTAGCTGTCTGGTTTACAGTGGGCAACTCCAATCCGTGCTCGTTCATTTTAAAGGCTGGTGGCACCTTTCAAATTAGGACCTGAAGCATACCAGCTTAGAGTCCTGGGTCAGAGCCCAACACAGGGCTACAACTGCTGGACCCGAGTCCCTCTTTCTTCCTCCCAGTCTTGGCCTCTCGTCATGCCCTGCCTTTTCTCTGGCCCAGGCCTCTAGTCAGCCAGCATCTTCAACGAACCAGGCCCTCCCAACCCCCAAGCAATAGTTTAGGCCGGAAAAGCTACTGCCCTCAAAATCAAAGGACAGTCTCTGCCTTGTTCCCAAGAACCTCAAATGCTGCTGGGAGAGGAGCAGGTGACCTACTTTGCAAGATGGTTAAAAAAAAAAAAAGTGATGAAACCCAGAACCCTGGAAATAGATGCAGAGCGGCCTATGTCTGGCGGGCACAGGTGCCACAGTGCAGGGATCCTGCCTGGGGCTTGGGATCCAAGCTGGGCTGGCACCTCTGGCACCTCTGCCACCGCTGCCACACAGAGTGCCACACAGCGCAGGAGGAATCCTGAGCTTACAGGGGGCTGAGCTAAAAAAAAAAAAAAAAAAAAAAAAAAAAATCCACATCCCAGATCACAAGAGCTAAGCTCGGAGAGGCAAGCCCAGAGGACCTCACTCTGACATTCCTCTACACTACAGCCCATGTCAGGGCACCTGAGGCGGTGCTCCTGTCCCGGGCCCTGCTCAGGGTACCTTCCTGTGGCAGTATGGTAGAGCTGATGTTCAGCACCTCCTTATGGCTGTTTTGGGGATCAGGAGCTCCCAGGCACCAGCCAGGGAACAATATGGACAGAGCTGTCTGACGGAGCGGGCAGACAGGCCAGGCTGGCAGAGGTGGAGGAAGGCCACATGTCCTGAGAACTGCTGTGTGCTCGGAGCCAGACAGAGCCTACTTCTGGATGCCAGGCATGAGCACGTGACCCACACCAACCAATCAGAAACACCTCTCCCCCCAGTGGCAGCGACTAGGGTCGACTGTCACAAGCTCACAAGCACTAAGCAGTTCCTCTAAGAGCAGGGAGAGCAACCTGGGAGCTACTGCTGAGGTGGCTGGGTCGGGGGTGGGGACTGTAAAGATCTGTCTCTGCAGGTATGTCACCTGTGGTGGGAGGCTGCCGGCAGCTAAGCTGAAGACCTTGACTTTTGGCCTTCATGCCCTGAGTGCTGGGATTACAGGTGTGTGCTGCCACATCTGGTTTATGCAGCGCTGAGGGATTGAACCCAGGGCCTTATATGTGTCAGGTGAGCACTCACCGAGCCAATGCCTCAGCTCCAGTATGTTACCTTTCATAGCTAAAGAACTTCAGTAACTTGTTCAAGTCTGTATGGCTGCAACAGCTAGAAACTGGGCCGGAGTGGTGAATCTGAGTTCAAGGCCAGTCTGGTCTAGATAGAGTTCTAGGCCAGCCAGGCTAAGGCGATAGCCACGCCATGCCCGGACGCCACCACCGCACGCCCCTTCCCCGTCCACCTGCTCTTTAGCTCCTGTCGGCTAGCTGCCCCTCTGCCATGCTCCCGGTCTTGAGAGGACGTGAACATTCAGCAGTCGTGCGTCCACTCTGCCCAGTGTCTGCGGTCACCACTCCACTGTAACAAGACGCTTCTGTGACCGGCGCTGAGGCACGGCCCTCGGGCACAGTGGGGTAATTTAGAAGACATCTCACAGGGACGGCACGTCCGTTTAGCAAACACGGCAGCAGCACCCCAGTGGGTCTATGGCCTTCCCGGCCAGGTCTGTGGTCTAAGGTGGGGGGGGGTTCCCCAACTGTAGAGCAGGCCTCAGATCAGCAGAGCAACTGACTGGCCCACCCTACCCTTTTCTGGAACTGGACCTTTCTTCACTGTCTGGGCTGGCCTCAAGCTCAGCCCTCCTTTTCTCAGCCTCATGAGTGCTGGAGTTACAGCCATGTACCACCTCATCACACTTGTTTTTCTCTCTTTTGTCTGGTGTGTTTGTGGGTGAATCTCTCACTGTAGACCAGGCTGGCCTTGAACTCAGAGAGCGACCTGTGTCTGCCTCTGAGTGCTGGGATTAAAGGCTTGCACCACCGTGTCTAGCCCTGATGGAACGTTCCAAATATGAAGGCATGGGGTCTGGGCCACCGTGTGTGGGCACTCGGCATCTTTGAGGGCCACGAAGGTTCACTGAACTAACGGCATACTGAGACTGACGGGGTTGGGGAGGGGCACCTACGCCGAACAAGCAGGTACTTGCTCTTGCTTTGGCTCTCTCAGTAACACAGGAGGGTGCTGGAGAGATAGGTCAGTGGTTAGGTGCGCTTGGTGCTTAATCATGAAGGCCAGAGTCTGGACGCCAGCATCAGGTCAGGAGGTTCAAAAAACCTGTTAACTCCAGCTCCAAGGGAGCTGACACCCTCTTCTGGCCTTCAGGAGCGAGAGCACGCACACACTAGGCACATACATACACCCGCCAGCAGCCTCTGCTGGCCAGAAGCAGCGTCACCGGTGGGCATTTTGCTTGGGCTGGTTTGGCGTTGGCTTTTTCCACTGCTGTTCTTTCTCACAGGTCTCATGTAGCTGAGGCTGTCCATGAACTAACTACAGCACAGTGGCGCCTGGCCTTGGCCTCCGGGGCCCCCTGCCTCCACCTCTCAAGTGCTGGGACACACCACCAGACCCTGTGTATCTACTTCCCGGTGTGCCTCTCCCAGACAGCTCGTACTCTGCCCTGTCCACTGCTCTACACAGCAAGCGGAGTCTGCATACAGAAGGGGCCCAATAAGTGTCCCAATATGCCCCGGGACAGGCTTCGCTCACGCTCTGTGTGCCACCTATGAGGCCCTCATGGGTGCTGGTGAGGTGCACACACGGGGCTAACACTGAGAGCCACAGGACCTCGTTCACTCTGCTCCCACTGTCATTAGACCCGTGGAACAGGGCTTGCCAGAGTGGTTCTCAACCCGTGGGCCACAACCCCTCTGTGGGTCAAATGACCCTGTCACAGGGGTCGCCTAGGACCACCAGACAACAGATATTTAGTTACGAGGTAGCAATGTTAGTAACGTTATGGTCTGGGGTCACCACAACGTGAAGAACTGTATTCAAGGGTCGCAGCACCAGGAAGGCTGAGAACCAACACTTAGTCCCTTCACTGAGGTCCCAGTCCCCAGCGGCCTTTTGGGGTGACGCCCTTACCGCCGGGGCGTGCCGTCCTCAAAGGGCGGGATGATGACCACCTTCACGGTGACGGAGGTGCGAAGCAGGTCGATCATCTGGTCGTGGCTCAGCGTCACCACGGCCACCTTGCAGATCTCTACCAGTCGGCTGCCTTGTCGGAGGCCAGCCTGCCAGGCAAAGCCGTAGTCCTCCACCTCGGCCACCGTCCCGTCGTACTTGACGTGGAAGCCCAGCTGGCCCAGGCCGTTCCGCCGCAAGGTCATGTCCACCGTCTCCCAGCCATTGGTCATCACCTGTGGGCAGAAACGGGGCGGGTCTCAGCAGTTTGGCTGGGAGGCTCTGAAGACCCGTATCTGACTGGCCCCTCCGAGATGGACTGTCCCCCTTGCCTTCCAGGCGCTACCAGGATCCCAGGCGGGTGAGCGCCAGTCCGGGTGAGGTCCCAGCCCTGGCTCCTGGTTTCCGGGAAACACGCACCTGCCGCTCAGCGGCTGGTCTTTCAGGAAGCACAGCAGTCCTGGGCTGTGTTCTCCAAATATTCCGGCCCCCTCCTCCACTCCTCCGCCCTCTGCAGTCAGGTGCACGCGTGAGGCGAGCAGCCATGGCCTTTGGTTAAAGCATGAATTAATTAACTGACTGGCTGGCTGAATCTGCGGCACTGGGGATGGAATCCAGGATTATGTGCATGCTAGGCAAATGCTATACCACTGGGCCACATCCCGGCCCCTCACCGGTGGGTTCTAGACAACTGGTTGACCACCGAGCCTCTGTGTTTGCATATGCACAGGTGTGTGTGTGTATGTGTGTGTCAGAGAAGGACACCCAGTGCCCTCATGCCCTGCTCTGAGCCTGAAGCTTGCTACTTTTTAGCTAGGGTAGTGGCTACAGAACCCAACTGATTGTCTGTGCCTCTGAGTCAGTGCTTGAGCTACAGCTATGCACAAGCCTGGCTTTTACATCGGAAGCTCTGGTGAGACCTCGGGTCCTCACTTTCACGAGCGCTCCTACCCTACTGAGCCATCTCCCCTGGCCTCAGCCTTCTTTGTTACTTTTCCCAACGTGGAGCAGCCCAGGTCCTGCAGGGCCTCACTTCTAATTCCTTTCTGCTTCACTCATGTGCGATGCTTCAGTGTTCACGTTTGGATGTGCGACCATGTAAGTCCATGCTGACCAGAAGCTCCAGGATCTCAGTCCGCCATTAGGAAATCTCAGGATGCCGAAAGATTACCTTTGCTACAGTACCAACCTGACGGGCAAGATATGGTCACTGGTGCCACAGTGGCATGACCAGGATGGAGGTTGGCAAGCACTGTCTTCCCTTTTCTGTGTGTACAGGCCTCTGGGGAAGGTAGCGGCGCGTTGTGCTAGCCTTTTCTGCTTTACTTGTGATACAGGGGAGATTTTTGAACCAGACTAACCTTCTGAATTAGACTTGCTAATAGCAGCCATCAAACCCCAACAGACATCCTGTATCTGTCCTCCACATTTGGCAGGGTTTGGGCATGGCCACATTTGGCCTTTCATGTGGGCGTTGGGGGGTTGACCTCAGATCCTCAAGCTTCCGTGGCAAGTGTTCTCACTCACCGAGCCATTCTCCCGGCCTCACCAAGCACTTTCTGGTCAGATTTGAGATCCACTCATCAGGGAGGAATGGTCAGAGGTCTACGGCTCGGGTCGTAAGCACTAGTGGTCACAGCGTGCCAGTCAAATTGCCCTCTGATGGCCACAGTTTTGCCGTCAGCATCAGTGAGAGGCGCTCTCTTTGCAGTGTGCAGTAACTGCAGGCTTGAAACTCGTCTCCATCGTAAGCGTACAGCCTCCTTTCTGGCTTACAGTGGTGAGGCATGGAGGCAGGCCCTCACCAGAGCCAGAGCCTGCGGAGCTTCGTGTCCGGCCTTTCCCCGCGGGGAACAGCGTTCTCTGTTTATATACACAGACACGGCACATTCGCTCGTTCGTGGCTGGGGAAAGCAGCCTGCCCTTCTTGGTCTCTCTTTTCTGTATTTTTTCTCTAAATGCAACCCCCCCTTACTCGTCATTCGGGTGATCCTTACGGCTCTAGTTTCAGTTTAGCAGGCCGGTCTGCAGGGCAGACCCCTGACCAGCCTGGGCGCTAGCGGATGTCCTCAACCGGTGGGGGCTGTGTCACTGCGTGTGTCACTGCGTGTGTCACGCTCGTGTGTACACGACGAGCACGATCCCTTGTCCCACCCTCAGCTGGCCACTGTCCTATACTTGCGGGCCCACCACATCTGGACTCATTTTTTGTTACCAATTCATTTGTTCAGTTTATTAGACTCAAGCGAAGAACAACAACAAGGACAACACATGGCAGACGGCGGCAAATGGTCTGAGCTTACTGAGTTTGCAATTCCAGACGAGGAGGTCTCAGCTGACCCGTGACCAAAGGCTTGCAGGAGGGGAGGGACCGAGCCACGGGGCAACCAGAGAGAGTTTGAGTAAGAAGAGACAGGTGTCACAGAGGCCCTGCGGTGGGACACCTTCCTGGCACACTGGAGAAACACAGGTCTATGTGTGGAGCAGGGGACAGTGGGAAAAGGCACCTACAGGGATGAACAGGGCGAGGGCACACAGGCCTCCGGGATGAGGAGGCCTCTTTGCCTTTCACTTAGCTGGTAGGCTAAGGGTCTGGAACACAGGACTGAGGCGATCAGATCCCCGTGCTGAGAGCAGATCACAGTGAAACAGTGGAGACAAAGGAGATTTTGTGTGTGTGTGTGTGTGTGTGTGTGTGTGTGTGTGTGTGTGTGTGCACGCACGTGTGCATGCATCATGTTACACACATGCTTAGGCTCATGCAACAATTTGGTAGAGGCCAGGCATGGTGGACTAGGCCGACAACTTCAGCACTGCTGAAGCTGCTTCTCTGAAGCTAGCCTGGGCTACACAGGGAGTATGTCTTCACTCCCCTCCCCCAAATCCAGAGCCAGGGTGGTTCGGGGGGAGGGGAGAGGGGGGAGAAGCAGCTGGAGCTGTCTGAAGGCGGCACTGACAGATGGGGTGTGGCTATGAGATCAAGGGGGGGGGGGCGCTGGCTGATCACAAGCCCTCTGACCTCAACAGAGGCATGCACGAGGCCTTTGCTGACACAGGAAACACGGGAGCGTGGGAGAAACCCCAGCTTGCAGGGACTGTGTAAAGGTTTGGGGTCACTTGGGCAGCCCTGGGAAGATTCTGAGGAGGCAGATCCTCTGTTCGGATCTAGAATGTCGAGTCAGGACAGCTTGGAATCAGACCACAGTTCTGCTGCCCACAGGCTGTATGAGCTCATGTGAGGATCTGTTCCTTTCTGGGCCTCAGTCTCTTCATCGATCAAATGGAGACAAGAACAGCATTTGAGTTGGTATGAGGACCTTGAAATGTCATGTGTACAACTCACTCATCAGACCACTCAGTGATCAGCGTTTATTGAATGCCTACTGTATGTCAACCTAGTCCTAAGTCTATGAGACCAGAAGGGGCCAAACAGATGGAGGACTCCGGGTTCAGACCTTACCTTATCCCACCCAAGTACTGGCCGGGCCCCACCCTGCTTAGCCTCCATCACAAGAGGTTAGGTGCTCTTGGAACAGCAGTGCCGTGAGGGAGACCTCACTTTCCACCAGGAGACTGAAGTGCTGGCTACGGTGTCTTCATGAAGATGCATGAATTGTGAAGTCAGAGAAGCTGAGATTGGAGTTTAACCAATCCCACCTGAATTTTACAGAGAATGATGCTCCTGGGAAAGGTCATGGCCAAACAAATCAAGGAAGCTTGCCTAGGCAATGACGTTTCATATCATATATATATATATAATAAAATGAAATGAAAACTTGCATACTTTTCTTTTTTAAGTCCTGGGATTGAAGCGAGGACCTCACATGTGCTAGCTGCAGCCTCAGCGCTGACATACCAGGGTAACTGGACTTATTTTCCAGCAGAAACTGGACTCACTATGACGGTTAATGCGGGTTGCCTACCTGACAATCCAGAACGACCTGGGAGAAGGGCTTCTGGGCTTACCTGTTGGGGATGACGGTGAGGGAGCTAGCTAGGATGGGAAGACCTGCCCACAGTGGATGACAGCATCCCCTGGGCCTGGATCCTCGGCAGTGCCAAATGCAGAAAGTGAGAATTACTAGCCAGCATGCATCTGTCACTCTGCTGGTATTGCTCCCTCAATCTCTTGTCACTGTAACTTCCCTGCCACGGGGGACTGAGAGTTAATAAACTCTGCTCTAAGTTGCTTCCCTCCAGCCCCCCAGTATTTTGTCTTAGCTACAGGAGAGGAAGTTAGATTGTCACAGAGTCTAAGTGTATATGGTGGTCACACAGCTGGAAGGTGGCAATACTGGGGATTTGGAGCCAGATCTTTGTCCTTTAAACCCTGCACCCTTGGCTACTGCAGTGTGTGGCTTTCTCTGGCACACCTGTCATGCTACTGCTGCCCCTTCAAACACTGCCCTTTCAGTGCTGACCTCACACACCCTCTGCACGGCTCAGGTGTGGTCTCGGCACATCTCAACACTTCAGGTGCTTCAGGGTGTCACCACCGACTTATTTGTCACTGACCGACCACTTTGGTTGGGCCAAGAGCTGAGTCTGAGTTGTCCGTCAGGAAGGAGCATAAGGTTTTTTAGCTCTGATTCTTGTGGTGCTGGTGCTAAAAACTGGGCACGTATTCTACCACCAAGCTACACCACTACTCAAGGATTAGCTTTTTTTGTTTTGTTTTACTTTTTGAGACAGGATGGCTCTACATAGCTCTGGATATCCCAGAACTGATCTGCCTGCCTCTGCTCCTCCCTCTACCTCCAGCCCTGGCATCAAAGGCGTATGCCACCAAGCCTGGCTAGGACACAATTTTTATCGTCTTTTAAGTCTTTGTCTTTTCATACAGAAAGTTAAGCCGGTCATGGTTATTGCGGCAACCAGTATGGAACTCAGTCATGCCACCACAACTTACATTTGTTTCTTTCATTATATTTTCTCATTATTTTTATGTTCCTTGCCTCTCTATTCTTTAATGGTCTCGGCTGGGGCATCCAAACTTTTGATTTTGATGTGGTGGTGTGGTCCACATGCGTAGTGGGCCACATTCATAGCCACCCTGAGGCATGCGGGGCTCAAGGGCCACACGTTAGACAAACCTGGTCTAGAGCCTTCTTTGCTTAATTTTAAGTATGTGTGTGTCTGTGGGTGGGCATGTTAACGAGCGTGTGGGGACCTGGTACCCACGGAGACCAGAGGTGCTGGATCCTCTGGAGCTGGAGTTACAGGCAGTTATGAGCTGCCCATCATGGATGCTGGGAACCGAACTCAGGTCCTCTGTAAGAGCAATAGACAATCTCAACCTCTGAGCCATCTCTCCAGCCCAGGAACCTTTTTGTCCTATTTTAATTTCCCCAGAGAAAAGCTCTTAGTTTTGGTACTGGGATTTGAACCCAGGGCCTTTTCAATGCTCTATCACAGAGCTTATACCTGTAGCTCCACTTAAACTTTCAGTATGTTTAGATTTGCATATTATAGCTACTTTCAGGGTCAACAAGTGTGTTTTTTGTTTGTTTTTTTTTTTTTTTCTGGCCTTCAGAGATAAAGGAATGGGGGCAACCACAGATTCCTGGCCCATACCTTCTCTAGGAGCAGTGTGTGTGTGTGTGTGTGTGTGTGTGTGTGTGTGTGTGTGTGTGTGTGTGCGCGTGTGTGTGTGAGACAGTTCTGACTCTTAGGGCTGATACATGCCCCTGACTTCTGGGCCAGGGAAAGTACTATACTACTTCTGGAACTTTCTGCCAACAAACATGTAAGACACCCACTACTGGGCTCCTTTTTCTTTTCTTTTTTTGAGACAGGGTTTCTCTGTGTAGCCCTGGCTGTCCTGGAACTCGATCTGTAGACCAGGCTGGCCTCCAACTCACAGAGATCCGCCTGCCTCTGCCCCTCGAGTGCTGGGATCACAGGCGTGCGCCACCGTACCCAGCTTGGGTCCCCTTTCTTACCTTCAGCCTCTGGACAATGTCTCTGATGTCCTCCACAGAGCCCTCTGCGGCCTGTATGAAGATGTGGTCCCCTCGGCCATAGAAGATTTTCAGTGTGGAGGAGTCTGGGGTCCAGCCGATGACGTCCCCACAGTAGCAGTTAAACACCACCTCCTTGGTGCGCAGGTCCAGGAGAACGACAAACTCGTTGGAAATCCCCAAAATGCAGTCAATCTCCACTCCCTGGGCGTAGTCCTGAGCCGACACTCGCCACGCAATGGCCCCGGCACTGTGCTGCTCTGCACCTGCCCTGGCCTTTGTCTTCTCCTTCTTCTTGGAGGTCAGGGAGATGAGGTTGAACTTGCCGGAGGAGTCAATGGGGGTGTTGGAGACACAGTTTTCGGCCAGGTCCTTCAGGTACTCCTGACGGGTTCTGGTGGCCATCGTATGGAATTTGTCGGATTTGTGCGCGGCGTTCTCAGCGTTAATTACCTTGGCTAGCAAGAAGTCTCTGAAGACATCAGACTTCCGGAATGTGGTTCCATTAGGGATGGGGGGGCCAAAAGGAGGAGCATCTTTGGATCGGGTCACAGCCATGCTGAGGAGAAAGAAAGCAGTCAGACGTGGGGAAACTACAGCTCCTTAAAACCCGTAACATATATGCTTGGAACCCCAGCACTTGGAAGGTGGAGAAAGGAGAATCACGAGTTCAAGGTTAGCCTGGGCTACTAGAGACTGTCTCTAGCCAGGGTGATGGCAAGCTGGGTGGCCAGCCTGATCTACATAGTGAGGTCCCGGACAGCCAGGGCTACACAGGGAGACTCTTGTTTTGAAAAAACAAAAACCCCCAAACCAAACAAAAAGCCTTGTTTCTAACAAACAGGACTCTCTACAAAGAAAACATAAAATATAAAATCAAAAGTAAGATCTTCTCTCCTTCCTGTATGTCATCGTGCGGGGGTGGGACCCCACGGAGTCAGGCAAGTGCCTGCTGCTGAGCCCTGGGGTTTCTCTTTTGTGACTAGAAGGATATATCCAATCAGTGAGTTGCTAGTTAGACTGGAAAGGTAGGGGAAAAGTCTTAGAGCATATGTTCATACATAATGTATTATATGTATTCCCCAAACACACACAGTCACACACATACACACTTACACAGTCACACACATATAGACAGACACATACACGCACATACAGACTCAGATGCACGCACACACTCACACACACAGAGATACACACTCACACGCACAGACACAGACTCAGACACAGACACAGACAGAGATGGCTCTGGGCATCAGACTCGGGGCTTACACATACCGAACAAGTGATTTAACACCAGGCTGCATTTTCAGCCCCGCTTGGTTCTCTGAGACTCTCATTATGAAGCCTAGGTTGACCTTGAACCTGAGACTCGTATCTCAACTTCCTGCGTGCTGTGATTACAGCCATCACCCCTGGCTCCTGACCTCATTTACTCTTGTTTTAGATAAACTATGCATCAGGTTACAGCAGGAGACACAGCGTGCCGTCCTCTCTACGCTCACAGTCAGACACAGCTGAAGGCCCTGTCCCACAGCCTGGTCACATGACTTGACTTGGCCAGGGCCTTTTACGTGAGGGCTTGCCCTGTGTGTGTAGGATGGAGGGACTAGAGTTCTGTACCCCTGAGTTGCAATGGGATGGACAGGCCCCAGGGACAGCCTACTGACCCCAGGAGGATGAGGAGAACCTGGGAAGGGTTTGGACTCCAAGGGAGTGGTCCTTGACCTGTGGGTTGAGACTCCTTGGGGCACTGAGCGACCCTTTCACAGGAAATCACATATCAGATATCCTGCCTATCACGTTTACATTACGGCTCATAACTATAGCAAAATTACAGTTATGAAGTAACAACAGGAATAACTTTCTGGCTGGGTCGCCGCTGCGTGAGGAACTGTATTAAAGGGCCACAGCATCAGGAAGGCTGAGGTCAGAGCCGCAGTTCTGTGCTGGCTTGTTTCACACCGTCAGAGTCGGGCTATCTCTCTGGAACACGCATGTGGACTTTTAAAATACTTACTTGACACTAATATACTCTGCAAATCATATCAACAAAGATTGTTTTGAAAACCTGGAGCTAGTGTGATGGCACATGCACATAACCCCAAAACTCAGGAGGTAGAGTCAGGAGAATCAAGAGTTCAAGGTCATTATCATCTGGACAGCATGTTGGAGGCCAACCTGGGATTCACGAGACCCTTCGTCTAAAGAGTAAATAAAACAGACTATAGATTAAACAATACCCTATGCAAGCCAAACACAGCACCAAGCTCGCTGGCATCTGGTTGACCTCTACGGGACCCTCCGCCATCTTGGCAGGGGGACGGTACAACATTCACACATCTGTTTGACAAGGGCTTCCTGGATGCCCCTCTCAGATTAGCGGATACAGCGCTTCCTGTCTGTCCACAACAGCCGACTGATCATACAAATGGAACAGACACTGATGAAGACAGGGAACGCTGGGTCAGGGCAGGACAGGGAAGCCCGGGGGTGGGGGTAGGGAGATGATACACCAGTCAGAAGGAACAGCATGTGGGACAGCCCAAGCGGGAAAGGAGACAAGCCCAGGGCCAGCGCTCACACAGCGAGGAGCAGGAGGCTGGGAAAGTCCGCAGTGGAGCGCCAGGCAGGGCACTTTCTGTCTGCCGCTCCTGGGGTCCCGCAAGCTCAGGCTTCTAAGTGAGTTTGGCCAATGGGAGGCACTGGGGGTAGGAAGGATGCTGGGGTGCCCCCTGGACTGTGTCATTCTGTGGCACACCGTTTATTGGTATCTCGGTGTAAACACTTCCTACAGCAGCTGCGCAACAGTTAAACCAGCCAAGGTCACGTTTCCCAGAGGGCGTCCCTGTGCTTACGTGCTCTACAACTACACCCACCTTTCCTGGGTCTTAGTCACAGCCACTGCTTTTGCTAGGTGGCCCCTTTCCCAGGGCCACCGCTCTCACCAGCTTCGAGAAGCTTCTCTCATGCCCTTTGGTTTGTGGGTTGGGCAGTACTGGCTCTTTGCTGTCTCTCGTTCTGGATGCCCAAGTTCCCACTAGCCCTGAGCCCAGCCACACACTGTTTCCATCTTTGTGCTCCATCCTCGGCGGGGGTGGGGGAGGGGGTGGCAGCAGTGGCTTCTGCTGTTAGCTGGGTCCATGACAGAAAGAGGCGCAGCTGCAAAGACCCCTGCCTGCTATGGTGCTAAGCAAGGGTAGGCACCACTGAGGCCCCAAAGGCCTCTGCTTTTCATCCCCCCATGCTGGCAGCGCCCCTTCCCGTGTAGGAGGGCCACACACATCGGCCTGGGCAGGATGGGTTCCCCAGCCCAGGCACTCACTACTAACTAAAGCCATGATGGCGTGCAGAAAAATGCAGGGAGGAGGAAGTGATTTCCACCAATAAGCAAGGGCGTGTACGACCACAGAGTCCTGCTGGTGCACCAGCCAGGTCGGCCAGGATGGCCGTCTAACCTCATGGAGCAGCTGACTCACAGGAGGAGAGAGGTACAGGTGTCCTTGGCACTCGATGGCTTGGTGGCAGACTGGCTTTCCTCAGGATCCTGACTCATGGTTTCAAGTCAGGAAACGGTAAGCTGCTGACGGTTCTGGACAATGGGAACAGCTGCTCCCCCACTTTTACCTGGAGGGGCTGGGCTAGCTTATATGCCCCGGGCTCAGGGAAGATGCTGTTGGCCATTAAGAAGTGGCAAACGTCACTGCACGAGCAGAAAACGTGTGGCCACAGGCCCCCTTATCCTGTAGAGCTCAGCAGGAGCTCCCAGGACCCGTGCGATTATTAAACCATCAATTGTTTCCTCAGTGCCTACACTGTGTATCGCCAGCTCTTTACGGTCCTCAGATATGTTAGCCAGGCATGGTGGTGCGTGCCTGTAATCTCAGCACTCGGAGGTTCTGGAGTCCAAGGCCGTCTGTGGATACAGAGTTTGAGGTCAGCCTGGGCTACATAAAGCTCATTTGTGCATGCACGAGCGCGCGCGCGTGCACGCGCGCACACACACACGCACGCACACACACACACACACACACACACACACACACACACACACACACACACACAGACTTCAATGGGGCCAGGTGGGAGGGCAGGGCAGGCTGGCCTCAGTATTCTTCCCACAACTGGGGGCGGCTCAGAGGGTAGGTCTACCCAGAGAGTGGGTGCCTGAGGTGGTAAGGGACAGCTGTGGCTGTGTCACTAACATTTTCTTTCTTTAAAAATAAAGAAAAGAGGGAACGCTGAAGCAAGGAAGGCAAAATGCTAACATCTGTTAAATCTGCTGGCAGGGCACATGGGTGTCTGTTCCATTATTTTCTGCACTTTTCAGAATGTTTAAAATATTGCATAATAAAAGCCTTTTTAAATTAAATTGTAAAAAAATGCCAGGAAAGGGCTGTGCATCAGGAAGAAGTCACCCTGGAGACCAAGCCTGAGCATGCGTGGAGAAGTGGGAGGTGGGGGCAGGCAGCTGGGACTACACGGGAGGGGAGGACGACACAGAGAGGAGGAAGGCCCCGAACATAGTGCCCTATGTGCCCAGCACCCAGGTAGTTGAAGCAGGAGGGTCGCATGCTTGAGGCCAACCTGGGCTACGTAGTTGAGTTACAGGCTAGCCTGGACTACATAGCAAAGGTTTGCCTCAAACCTGGGGCTAGAGCACTTGCCTGGCATGGGTGAGGCCCTATGTCCACCCCCAGAACTGCCAGAAGGCACACGCGTACACATGCACACAGAACCAACCGACCCCCTGCACCAGGCCCCAGAGAAATCTTGATGCATGGCTGCTCTTACGTGGTATGATGGGTGTGGTGGCTCACGGTTATGACCCCAGTGCTTGGGAAGTGGAGGCAGGTGGGTCACGATGGGTTTGAGGCCAACCTGAGCTAGACAGCATGTCTGAGACCAGCATGGGTTATGTGAAGCTGTCCCCAAAACAATAGAAAACAAGCCCCAGAAATAAACAGACACAGCGAGGGAAAGCCTTGCCGAGCACGCGTGAGGCCTAGCATTTGATCCTCCTGTGGTGTTCCCTCACCAAAGTAATAAACACTGGGGAGGAAGGGAAGAAGGGCCACCAGGCCACCTCAACCCTCCCGGTGACCTCTGAGGTGCAGGCTGGCCTGTATGAACACCTGTCTTCTGTCAGCAGGACCACCTCTCTGGTGTGGAGTACGAGCAAACTGTTCAACCCCGGCACCACTTAGGCAGCCTCAGTCCAGAGTCTGAGGTCTCAGCTAGCACCTGCAGCTGTGACAGTATGTCCCTAACAACAGGGCTGGCCGTGGGCAGGGGAATGACTGATGGCACCTGTCCCCAGCAGCCACTGGGCAATGTGTGCCACACGGTGGATCACGTCAGCGCCAGCTGCATGCTGATACCATGCTGAGATCCCGCCAGCCCCACCAAGACCAAGCCTACTAGTACACGGGGCACAGGCCCTCGCCTCCACTGCCACTGCAACTGTTTCCTGGACGGCCACATACTCCATCCGAGCTGCAACGAGGCAGGCGCCAGCAGACCACCCCAGCACCCGTCACTGGAGGACGGTGGGGACTGTGCCTCGCACCCACTCCCTAGAGAGCCCGGCACGCATGTGAAGGGAAAAGCGTGTCAAGTTCAGGGATGCAGAGACCTTGCGGGTTGCTGAGTGGAAGCCTCGAGCGGCAGGCGCGGGTGGCAGGGATGCCTGCTTCCACGGGGTCGAGCCACAGAAGCAGCGTGGCGTCTCTGTGAGGACGGCTGGGCAGGGCAGGTGCGAGCCCTTCTCTATCACAGCACATTCAGACCATGGGAAACCGCTCCAGGCCCCAGTCTCCGGGAAGGAGCAGACGCCTGGGTTACATGTCTACGTGTGAACTGAAACCCCAATTCAACTCTCAGTCCTAACATTCAGGGGCTGAGGCAGGAGGATTATGAGTTTGAAGGAAGGCAGCCTAAGCTACACAGTGACTCTGTCCCCCAAACCTTCCCAAACCACACTCCCCTACCTGTAAGGAGGACACCTGTACAGGTGGTCCCGGAGAGCTTCCACCGCAGCCTGCCCCGGCCTGCCTACAGGCCATCACCCTGTGCCTCTCTGTCCTCACAAGCGCCAGGCCAGGCATTTGGCTCCCTGGGGTACCTCACTCCAACCAGGCCCGAGATGGAGCTTCTGCTCAAGTCCCAGCAACGTGTATGTGTGTGTGTGTGTGTGTTCTCTTTCTCCCTCACCTTGAGACAGGGTCTCACATAGTCCGGGCTGGCCTTAAGCTTGCTATGCAGCTGAGGATGACCTTGGGCTTCTGATTCTCCAGCCTCCACGACCCCGCCCCCCAACACTGGGGTTACAGGAACGCACCACCGTGCTTGGTTTACGCAGAGCCGGGGACTTTGTGCACGCTAGACAAGTTTTCTGTGAATGGAGCTACACCCCTAGCCCAAGCAAACTGCACCCCACCCCTAGCTGGGAAGATGTTAAACTGAGTGCTGCCAGAGAATGAAGCTCCTTCCAGAACCGTGGAACACCAGCTTCCTGAGAGCCAGTGAACACAGGCGCATCTTCCTGAGAGCCAGGTTGAGGTGGTTTTCCACCAGCCACAAGCAGAACATCCCGAGAAAGCCAGGCTCTGAGGGGAACCGGAGCCAGGAGGTGAGCTGGGGTGGGACCTGTGACTAGGCACGCCTCCCCAGCATCTCGGGCTGGCTGAGGCGGGCAGGGCACTGGCCATACCTATAGCAGACATTCTCCGTACAGGGGTTATGGACACGGACGATGATGAAGACGTGCTGGAAGTGCGAGCGGATGTTCTTGGGCGTGAACGGTAAGGCGCCTGGCTCCTGGAAGATGATCGTTACGATGTCATTCCCTATGTGCCTTTTCCTCAGCAGCTGGAAGCAGAGAGGACAAGGGTCACAGGCCAGCGCTAAGAACCCTACCCAGACTGTCTCGCTGGCTTCCCATGCCCACTCCCACCAGAGGGCGCACGTGAGCACTGGAGTCAAGCCTTGTCCCAGATGCTGCAAGACCTTCTGGCTCCTCTTCTGGCTCCTTCACTCGGGAACGGACAAAGCCAAGCCCGTAGCCTCTGACCCCGCCTGTTCTCCTTCCACACTTGCCAGGAGGCTCCTCAAACACCCCAGAAAAGCCTTCCTCTTGCAAGCAGCGGGAATGGCTGCCCCAGAGCCCCCGTAGCTTCCTTCCTCAACTCCTCTGATCTTTGAGGGATTTCTGTCATCTATAACAAATCTCCAAAACCTGGCCTGCCCCAGCATGCCTTTCTTTGCACACAGAGGCTCACTCACGCCCTGTTCCTCACCTGTCTCTTCCCATTCAGGTTGTCAGTGACAAGACAGGACACTGTTTTGGTTGCTGCCTGCGGCCATCACCTTAGTGCCTCGCAAAGAGCCTGACAGAGTGGTGTGCTTGGCAAATCCTTTTCGGTGCAGGGGCGCTCAGGGTGGAGGCCTTTGAGCCACTAAGGCCATAAGGACAACGACAGAGTCTGACCAGAATGTACAGGCAGGGACAGTTCTGAACGCCTGAGCCGAGGCTCAGATGGCCCAGGGATCCATATCCTCTCTCCCCTGCTTCCGTCTCCAGGGGAGACTAAAATGTTCACGGTGCCTTGTTCATTTGTTAAGATCACAGTGACCTCCCACCTTTTTTTTTTTTTTTTTTTTTTCAGCCCAGACTAGGCCTCAAACTCAGTAAGCAGCCTTCACCTCCCCATCGTCCTGCCTCTCAAAGGGAGCTGGTTTTTGTTTTGTTCTTAACATTTATTTTGAGAAAGTGTTCCTAAACTGCCTGGCCTGGCCTTAAACCACCAAACTGGCAATCTCCAGCTGAACCACTTTATCCGGCCTGTTACTTCTTTTTCATTTATTCACTTTGAAACAGGGTCTTTCTTCTATGTACCTCTGGCTGTCCTGGAAGTCCTGAAGTAGACCAGGCTAGCCTGGAACTCAGAGATCTACCTGCCTCTGCCTCTCTAGTGCTGGGATTAGAGGCGTGTGCCAACACAACCAGCACTAAAGATTTTCTTAATTTATTTATTTTTTTGATATGTATGGGTGTTTTGCCTGCACGTGCATCTGTGTATCATGTGTGTGCCTAGTGCCCTCGGAGGCCAAAAGAAGGTATCAGATCCCCTGGGACCCGCGTTAACAGTTCTAAGACGCCACGTGGGTGCTGGGAATTGAACTGGGCTCTCTGGGAGAGCAGCCAGTACTCTTGAGTACTGAGCCGTCTCTCTCACTCTGGGCCTGTTAGTCCTCTAGTTCTTTACGCATCTGAACTGAGTGACCCCATACGAGGCTTACCCTGGGTCACACCTTAAATTCATGACCTTGCTGAACCTTCCTGAAACCCTGAGTGGCAGGAACCCATGTGACTGCTTTTGTAAGACGGGAAAACTTGGCTCAGAGAAGTTAAGACCGACCCGCCTTCTGTCATGCAGAGATGAAGGCAAACGGTGTATCCCTTCCAACCCTTTCCCCCAACTTGCTTTTGGTTTTGACAAGTTTTCCTCAGTCCTCAGAACAGGGCCTTGCTTCCTAAAGGCACTGGCTGTCTCGTGCTCAGGACCCACGCATGGGAGCAGGTGTCTTTTCCAGTACTCATGGGTACCTTCAGGACCGTGTTGCCACCTACGGCTCAGAGAGGGGCCAGCTCTTTCCTGGGGTCGCAGAGCTGGCAGGGGACAAAGATGCTTGAGAGCATGCTGTTAGGATAGCCTTAGGAAAAGGCTTATATTTGACTAGTTTTGGCCTACAGAATCTACACTGTGGTCTGTTTTGTAAATTCTCGGCACTCAGGGCTCCTGCCTACTAGAAAGAGCGGTCTCGCTGGCTCAGCCGGCGTGCCGTGCCCACGAGAGGGAGCTGTTATACCTACCAGCTCCTGCAGTGGGGGTCTACTGCCATGTCCCAGCGCCTACCCTTCATCAACCCGGAACCCACATCGGCCCTCTGCGAGGTCAGCTCCCTGGTCCCTGAACCACTTCCTTTCCAGGATGGCCACGTGTTTCAGGCTCGGCTCATGGGCCCACTAGACCCCAGGCCCAGCAGCCTCCTTCCTCTGGTGTGGCTGGCGGTGGAATAAGAGCCTGGCCTGTGGGGAGCATCTCTGCCATCGATAAGACCTGCGAATGAAGCCACTACAAACCACAGTGGAGGTGAGGACCCTTTGCTTTGCTTTTCTGTTTTTGGAGGGTTTCTCTGTGTGGCCCCGACTGTCCGAACTTGCTCTGCAGGTCAGGTGGGCCTTGAACTCAGAGATGGCCTGCCTCCTGTGTGCTAGAACCCCGGGTTGTGGAACCCCATCTCGTGCTTTGCTCGTGCCAGTTTGGTTTGAGTTTGTGGTCAGCTTCTGTTGACTCATTTGCTTTCCCACTCATCAAGCTGGTGCTGACTCAAGGGAGCCCTGAAGGGGGAAGGGTCAGCCGGCGGCAGGAGCGGCAGGGACAGAAGAGTGATCGGGACCAGGCGGACAGCACACATCAAGCACTGTGTACAACTCCCGGGGAGATGACTGTAACACCAAGGGTCTCCAAGACCCAAGACCTCCATCCGCTTCACAGGACCATGCCAGCAGAGCTACCACCGGGAAGATGGGCTGGCAGGCGCCAGTCTGGAGGAGGGTGAACGCCCTGAGAGGAAACATGTCCCGGCTGCGGATTACTGACCTGCTGCCTGTTGTTGGGCGTGTAGGGGAGCAGGGTGGAGACGTGGAACATGATCTCGTAGTCCTGGTACGTCGTGTAGAGGGAGTGGGTCCCCGTGGAGTCCGCTGGGACAGAAACATCAGTTAGTACCACAGTCCCTAAGCCTCTGCTTTCTGCCGAATCCCACAGGCCATCTGTTAGCTTTCAACTTGATGCTTTTACTTACATTCGCTCTTTAAAAATGAAAGAAATAAAAAAGAAATCTCCCATTATATAATAACTTATTTATTTATTTATTTATTTATTTATTTATTTATTTATTTATTTTTTAAGACAAAGTCTAGCAACACAGTACAGGCTGCCCTCAACTCAATTTTCCTGACTCGGCCTACCAAGTGCTGGCTTACAGTGCGTGCCGTACGCCCTCAGTATTCTGCCATGCTGAATCTTCACACACTTGGCACGTAAAAGGCATCCTTCAGTGCATGCTTTCCTGAGACTGACTACGTGCCCCAGGTGGCCCTCGCCCGGTCCCTGCTCTGCCACATCACACAGTCTGTGGAGCTCCTGGGTGCTCTCCAGGGGCCTACGGCTGTGCCCAGGCCTCACAGCTGATGCTCATGGCAGAGTGTGCAGGGCGCACGCTGGGAGTGCGAATGCCGAGTCAGACACGAGAGCTGACTTCAGACCTCCCTGGGGCTCATTATGCTGGTTTCCCATATGGGGGCACTATTAATCAGAACAGCTGTGCTGGAGACCTCCCACTGGCCTGCACCCTCACAAGGCACCAGCAGACCTCTGGGCTTCGGCCGCTCAGGGAGACAAGTAGGGGTGGCTCCTACTTAACACATTTATTTATTATTATTATTTTTTCTTTTGGTGGCACTGAGGATGTAATCTGGGGCCTGTTAGGAAAGTGCTACATCCTGAAGCATCCTACATCCTGATACATCATCCATCCATCCATCCATGCATCCATCTTTTGAGACAAGGTCTTGCTGTGTAGCCTTGGCTGGCCTGGAATTCACTATGTAGACCAGGATGGCCTCAAACTCATAGAGAGATTCACCGGCTTCTGCCTTCTAAGAGCTGGGACCAAAGCCCTGTCCAGGCCACTCACTCCTAGTTTAGCTTTTTTGAGACAGAGTGTCTCCGTGCGGCCCTGTGCCCTCCTCCTCTGCTCCCGCGTGCTCCCCACTTACTCTTGACGTCCAGCTGGGCGGCATACTTGGCGAAGCCCTTCAGACAGACCTTCTCGCCCAGGAGGCCCAGGAACTCCTCGAAGGCGGGGCCGGCCTCCTCGTTGTTGTACATCTCCTCCTCTGAGCTCTGGCCCGCCTTGCAGTACAGGATGCCTACCTTGTGCTTGCGGCAGAGCTGGGGGAGGCAGACGAGCAGGACGTCAGGGAACGGGGCTGGGGAGTCCTGAGGTGCTGAGCCCGGGCACTGCTGGGACGGCCTGGGAGCTCAGGCCACACCCGTAGGGAAGGGAGCCATGTGGGGCACGGCCCAGAGCAGCACAGGAAGGCACCCACTCCGTCATCTGTCCCTATGGCTGCTCAAGTGTCATGGTGCTTAAGGCAGAGCTGCGAGTCGGGGCTGCCTTCCTATGGATGACGAGGCACGGGCTTAGGCTGTGCCAAAGCAAAACTTCAGCTACTTGGGGTCTGCACATGTCTGGAAGTCCAAAAGCAACACCAGGGGCTGTGGACGGGCCAGATGGCAGCGAGTGGGTTTGTGTTCGTGTGCTGGCGCAGGCTCCCCTCCCTCTCTCATCTAAACCTTGTCAATCTCACTGCCAGGCTGTTTCTATGACACTGCTCTTGGTACTCTTACAACGCGCTGATAGCTCCCTCCTGCTGCTCAATCTAGCTTTTAAGTGAGTTTGCTACTTGCTAAAAATAAACGCGGAGATGGGGACAGGGAGGGTTGCAGGAGCAGGGCTGAGGGCTGGGGTTCCTCAGCCCCTGGCTCACCCCTTGCTCATCGAGCTTCAGCAGCTGTTCCGTGACTTTGGATGTGCTGAGCGCCAGGCGAAGGCAATGGATGTTGAGCTCTGGGATGACGTACTCCAGCGCGTCCTTCAGGGGCAGGCCCCGCCCTGTCCCGTGCTTGGTGGCTGTGGGGGTGGCGTCCTCGAGAATGGAGCCCCGAAGCGTGATGAGCTGCCCAACAGAGAGAAGGGACGGTCAGGAGTGTCTCGGGGCTTTGCAAGGGTCCCGCCTTCACAGACAGGTGTAGCTGGGCCTGGTGGTGTGCTTCTGTTAAGTATGAAGTATGGCCCTAGGCAGGGCAAGGCTGGAGGATTCTGACGCCAAGGCCAACCTGGGATACACAGTATCCCAGAAACCCAGAGCTGGGTGTGGCGGGATGTCGTCCTAGCTTTTGGGAGGAAGAAAGAGATGAGAAGTTTAAGATCATCCTTGGCTACAGAATTAGAGGCTAGCTTCCTCACACGAGATCCTGTCTCAAAACCCTAAAACAAACTAAATCAATCCCCGCCCCTCCTCACAAGGGGACTGGTGAGAGGGGTCTAACAGCTCAGGGGCAGAACACAGAGGCTGGGCCAGGACCAGGACCTGCCGCCTCCTCCTGTGATCCCGACCACGGGACTGCACGGCCCAGGCTTGACCTTCTCTTTCACAGAGCACAAGCAGGCAATCCTAAGTGTGCATGTGTGGGGTGGCTGAGGGAGATGCCGCTCGCTCCTTTGTTCAGCACGCATGCTGGCTGCTGCCTCCTGTGTGCCAATCTATTCCAGGTGCAGAGACGAGCAAAGACCCGGGAGAACTGGCTGGTGGAGGGGAGGGCAGCCCATCAGGCCCCAGGAGAACAGGAGCTCTGAAAGCCAGGGGCTCTGGCTGTTCCCGTGCCAGCTTATGCCAGAGACCTGCCTGTCCAGGGCCAGCTCTGTGAGAAATACCACCGGGTACTTCAATTTGGCACAATTTGGGGGGGGGGGGGAATTGTGCATATACATGCACCTGTGTATGTGTGTGAGCGACGCACACTTTAAACCCTCTCACCTGGTTTTGCCGAGCCATAAAGGCTGACAGTATTTAGTCAAAGGCCATCTTGCACCTCTTCTCCTCTTCCTTAGGTGCTGTTTCCAAGTTTCTCCTACAGCTGACCACATGACCAGCTCCAGGCCATGGACTGTGAGAGCCCTGTCTGGTCGACCTCTCACCAGCCCACGCCCTCTTGCTGCGGGCCTCAGTATAAAGATTAGTTTTCTTCCTATCGCCCAGGGCCACCCCTCCCTCCCCTGCCTCTCTCACCCTGTTCACCCTGGCTGTCCTTGAACTCACTCTGTAGACCAGGCTGGCCATAAACTCAGAGATCCACCTCCTTCAGTTTCCTGAGAGGGTCTTAGTTTTTTTTTTTTTTTTTTTTTTTGTTTGTTTGTTTGTTTTTAAAAAAAAAAAAGGTCTCACTATGTAACCCAGGCTGACCTCGAACTTGCAGAGACCCTGCTTCAGCCTTCTGAGTGCTGTGACTCCAGGCAGGCAACACCGCGATGCCTTAAGATACTGAACTCACCACTTAAGACAGTCTACATGTATGTAGCTGTTACAGCACAGACGAAAGACTGACCACCCAGGCAGCCACCACCCAGACTAGCTCGGGCATTCTCACCTCCAGGGCCTCCTGCCTGCACCTTCCGTTGCTGTCACTTTGTCAGGGATGTGCTGGGGGCTGGGGATGGAGCCGAGGCCTTCGAGGTTAGTGCTATGACCGGATCCACATGTGCGGCTGACAGTCACTGCTCGCCGGTTATCTGGCTTCCTGCACCTGCCTTTGAGTCAGGATCTCAGGTAGCCCAGGCTGGCCTCAAATTCCTGCTCCTGCTTCTCCCTCTTGAGTGCTGAGATTACAGACATGCACCGGCACGCTTGGTTTCTTTGTCTGTTTTTGAGATGGGGTCTCCTTCTAGGGTGGCCCTGAACTTGAGAGCCTTGCTTCAGCCTCCCACTGTGCCAGCCTGGTTTCTTTCTCTCAAGAGCGGGCACGTGGCTTCCACCATGCTGCACCAGGAGGAGGCAGCCTGCACCGCTGCGGATTTAATCCCTCCTGGTGCGGCAGAGCACAACTCCTTCCAGTATTTGACAACTGAGAACAGCGCTGTTGGGCGCCCCCAGAAGCACCTCTTGGTGCTCATGAACACATCTATCTCCTTTTGGGTTTATACCTAGGAGACAAACTGCTAAATCACCCAGACATGCTAATCTTCAGTTTCACTGAAGCCAGCCAGTTTTCCAAGTGGTTTTCCAATTTACACCCCGCTAGTCCGGAGAGCCCCTGCAGACATGTGCTCTTGACGCTAGCTTGAGTCTAGCCACCAGGTTAGGCCAGGCAGGGCTTGTGGAATGCATGGAAAGGGACTTGAAATACCACAAGGGGGAACCCCTCCCTCAGGCCTGTTCCAAGCACCCCAAACACTTGGAGCTGTGGTTTAAATACAAAAGATGATCAGTGTTAACTGCAAAAACACTCTCCTAAGTCAACAGACACAGGAAGCAGCGAAAGCATGCCATGATTTTGCTGCCACAGGCAGCCCACAGGACACGGGCAGGAGGCATGCGGAAGGAATGCGTGATCTCAGGGTTGGGAGTCCCCGGTTCTCACCATGCTCGGGAACCAACACATGGATCTCTTATCACGAGCAAAGCAAGCATGAAGCACGGGGAGAGGTGATGGTGTCAAGGGCTTCGCTCTGCACTCTGGGTGGCCTGGGGGTCACGGGTTTCCTTAATGCACCCAGAGGACCAGCATCTTTGTTTCCACCTGAGGCCACTCCGCAGAGCTCTTCGCTGGAGAGCTGAAAGAACCTGCCTGGAGACAGGTGGCCCGTGGCTGTACTTGGCCCTGGTTACTGCCCACCACTGCCCGCTCGAAGGGCTCCCGGCTCTTCCTTCAGGCCAGGGGAGAAGCTGGGCACTGACGGGTCATGAGGAGCTGCCTTGGCCCTCTGTCTCCCCACGGGCACAGCAGCCCTCCTCCCGGCCTCTCTGCCCCTGTCCCAATGCCAGCCCATTCTCTCTGCAGCAGCAGGAGTCAGATCTGCTGCGAGCACTCTGACATCTGGTATCCCTGTGCTGAGGGTGACAAACCTAGCAAGCTGTAAAGAGGACACAGTGCCACATAAGCCAAGAGGGGCCTCTCTGTGAGGGCCAGGCCCATGACCAGCCGCATGCATGCTGGCTGCTCTTTGTGCTCGGTGGCAGGTACCCTTCAGCAACGTCAGGAGGGGACCTGGAGCTGTCAGCCTGTGTCTGATTTCCAGCTTCACATTCTCCCTAGCTCTGAGCCAACTGTTAAACTTCTCATCCCATTCCTCATTTCCTCTCTCCTTTCCTTTTTAGTTTTTAGTTTTTGAGACCGTTTCACAGAGCCCAGCCTGGTCTTGAACTCATGTACCTCCCAAGCACTAGGATTACAAGTGTGCCCCATCACATTTGTCTTACATAGACTTTCACTGATACAGAGTTTTGCTCTACGATCCTGGCTGGCTAGGAACTTTCAATATTTCCTTTAGAGTCTCATTTCCTCATTGACAGCATGGGAATAAGAATGCTGTGCACACCTGCAATTCAAATACTCTGGAAACTGAACAGGACTGGTAGTTTAGGCCAACGCGGGCCAGCCGAAGGATCCGGTAAGGAAGCTCACACACAGCGCTTACCGCCATATCTGGAACACGGAGAGCTGGGCACACGCCAGTCGTTGCTACAAGGCGACAGATAAGCGGAACACTTAAAATACTTTAAGAAGGAGGCTACATTCCCCCTTCCACTCCTCCTCAACAGGACAAGTTAAGAGACAGGGGAGGCGCGCACACGAAACCAGATGTGCTGAGCTAACAGAGAGCCCACCCCAATAGAATTACAGTTGTATACTCTGTGAGACCTTCCCCTTTCTACTTTGCATTAGGTACACACACACGTACACAGAAGGGAAAAACCCAGGCTCCCAAGCCAATCAAAGCTAAGGCCTTTCTGGGCATAGCAGCATATTTGTGGGATCCCAGCACCCAGGACACTAGGGCAGTGGCATTGTGAGTTCCTTGCCAGCCTTGGACACTGAGTGAGGACCTGACTTGAAAACAAAACAAGGAAAGTCAAAGGTCTGTCAAAGATTCCCACTTGACAGGCTGAAGGAGTGCACTGGGCCAGATGCCCGAGGCTGGCTGGGGACCCCGTGTGCCATCTGAGCAGTTGCTGGCACGGGGCAGCCAGTGGTCAGGTGTGTGGTGCCTGAGCCCAACCCTGAGTGTGCTCCGGCCTCCGTGGGAAGCTTGGCTCTGCCAGCGCTCACAGGCCATCTGCTGAGAGACGTGGGCCCGCTGGAGCCTGTCTGCTTGGCGGATAGGGGTGGCCATCTGGGACAGGCCAGCCTGCTTGGCTTGGAAAACAGCCTGGGGCCCATGCTCCGGTTTGTAGGAGCCAGAGGGGTGTGTGTGGACAGGAGGATGGAGCCCTCTGCCTAGTTCCACAACACGGCTTCCGTCCTCCTGGAGAGCTACAGCTATGGCAGGTCGTCAGTCATGGCAGGACCCGGCACCGAGGCCTCTTCCTGCCCTCAAGCCCGTGCAGCCACTTTCCAGCCTCAGCGGAAGACCTGTCCTCACCTCTCTAGGGGTCAGGTGACAGCCCCAAGTGTGTCTTACAGAGGAAGAACCTGAGACACAGCAAAGAGTCACCTGTCCAAGTCATGGGGCCAGTGAAGGACAGCACTGGACAGGCAGCCCAGGCCTGTCTGATCCTAACTCAGACCAAAAGACACTGGGAGGCGGGGGTGGACCGGAGCAGGGCATCCTGACTCTGCCGATGGGCGACCTTGGAAAAGTAATTCTCTGTCTGCCTTCAATGCACTCCTCTGTGAACACTGTGGAACGAGATGGCAGTGGAGGCCCTGTGCTAAGAGCTGAGAGAAACCGCTAGGGCAGTGTGACACTGAGGTGAATGCCCGGCAGCAATGTGTCTTTCCACTCTAGTGCAGGTTTCCGGGCTGCTGGCACACACTGTAGGTTGTGTGACCCTCTGCCCTGCCTCCATGACGGAAGTGAAGCCACTGCTTCTCCTCCAACCCTCCAACTCCAGATGGTGGGAGGTCAGGCCTGAGGGCCTCACAGGACAGCTCTACAAGGGCCTGGGCCCAAGGCTGGGCCTGCGTATGGTCTGTAGGTGAAGGCAGACAAAGGCTTACATGGTGTGTGTGTGTGTGTGTGTGTGTGTGTGTATGAACACTGATGCTCAGGCTAGGCTTGAACTGATGGCAATCCACCTGCTTCAGTCTCTGAGAGCTGTAGTTAGAGCTGTGAGCCATCACACCAGCTCCCCGACATCTTGGATATTTCAGAGGTGCCTCCACTGACCCTCCTGTCTGAAGAGCTACAGCCACCACAGACCCCGTTTCCCTGCTGTGTCCTCCACCTTATCACTACACAACCTGGCACGGGTTATCAAGGGATCTTGTGTAGCGCCACCTTCCCTAACAGAGCAGTCTGCAAGCTACTTTGCCGCCTTGGTTGCTATTATACCCCCAAAGCACAGCTTGGGGCTGTGGGGTGACTGTCCAGTAAGTCCTGGTGGGATGGGTGTAGCTCAGATCTGTGGCCATGAGGCCAGGGCAGCAGAGAGGAGCCAAGGCACGAAAGTGCCCCGGCCTGCTGAGGAAGCACTGAAGTGTCATGGCCGTCAGTGCACATGACAGACTGCCACTTACCAGTCTAGGGGTGGAAGAGATGGGTTAGTGGCTATGGGCACTTAATGTTTTGTGCATGGTGGTGCATTGGGAGGCAGAGGCAGGCGGATCTCTGTGAGTTCAAGGCCAGTCTGGTCTACAGAGTGAGGTCTGGGACAGCCAGAGCTACATAGTGATACCCTGTCTGGATGGATGGATGGGTGGATGGATAAATGGACGGACGGACGGACGGACGGACGGACAGAATAAAGAAGCACTTCTGGAAGCTTCAGGTGCAGTTCCTAGAATCCACACGGTGGCTCACAACCACCTATAACCCTGGTCCCTGGGGCTTCAATGCCTTCCTCTGACCTCCCTGGGTACAGCTTGCATATGTAAGTATGAGTTCTTATACCACGCACATGCCCAGTGTGGCGGGGGGGGGGGGGAAGATATTCCTAACCTGTGTCAGTTGACTCCCTGAGGCGGCTGAGTGGGGTGGCCAGAGGGTGATGGACAGAGAGATACCTGGCCCTGTCTCTTACTGGAAAGCCAACTGCTCTGTATCTACTTTATCCGACAGCCTGTGAGACTATGAGGCTGATGTGAGCTAGCCTAGACAAAGGCAGATCGTGGCCCTGGCCCTGCAGTGCTAAGTCCATTTGCCACCTTTGCTGATGCAAGAATACGAGTCTCTCATGAGCGTGCGTACAGGTTTGGCATTTACCCAGCATGCGTCCTCAAGCATTCTGAGGCTGGGTGAGCTGTCACCTCGCATTCTGCCCCAGTGCTCAAATGGCCACAAAGGTGAGCAGAAGGAAAGACTGGCTAGGACACAGGTCGAGGACCACCCGCAGTCTGGGCATGTGACTTTGGGGCCCGCTCTCCCCAGCTGCCACAAGGTCTGTGTCATCTAGTTCAAAGTCTCTGCTGGGTGGGGTGACTGTCCCCGGTGCCTCATCTGCCTGCCGGGACGAGCTCTAAAACTCCAAGTCAAGTCCCTGGCGGTGGCAGCCTGTGGGTTTTCGTGCCAGTGTGTAGGCCTGGCACACAGGGATCCTCAGTGTGTGGGCCTCTGTCAGCTGGCAGCTGTCCTTCTGGGAAGGCTGCTTTTCCGTGGCTCTTTCAGAAGCTGACATCTTTGCCACGGTTGCTAAGCTGCTTTGGACTACTACGGACAGAGGCCGACGGCAGGGGCAGGGCAAGCTAAAACCGACTTTTTCTGTTGGATGCGGTAGTGCACGCCTGTAATCTCAGTGTTCAGAACGTGGAGGCGGGAGGACCAGGAGCTCAGGGCCAGCTTCGGATACACAGTGAGTGGGAGGCCAGCTCAGGCTACAGGAGACATGCTCTCAAAAACAAAAACAAACAAAACAGGCCGCACCCTTCCTGCTGAGGACCTCCTCCTCCTCGCCCCTCTTCTCCTTGGGTGGCTCCCATGGAACTGTCAATCTCAGTGTGAGGGCGGTGGCTCCAGCCCTAAGGCGGAGCGTGTCCTAGATCTGGGTGCCCATCTCTCTCACCCTCTCTCACCCCTGTTGATGTGGGGCCCAGTGGGTGTGGGATCCACACACAGCCAATCAGGGATCCCGCAGACATGAATCATCCTCCCATATGGAAAGCAAGCAGGATCTAGAGGCCCAGGACAGCAGCCCCTCTCCCTAGGCCTGAAGAGAGATTGCTGGTGACAGAAGAGAATGGCATTCATCATGAAAAGGGAGGAAGAGCCAACCAGGCTGAGCGGAGGAGAAGAGCCAAGTTCTGCAGCCTCACAGAAGACTGTGTCAACCTGGGCCTGAAGCAATCCCATCCCTGGCCTACAGTGACAGCCATCAGGGAGCGTCTGTGCCTTTAAGACACAAACACATTTCCCACATAAATCACGTGTATTGGTGTGGGGCTCAGCAACATGCCTTTCCCACTGCTGGGGCCAAGTTTTACTACAGGGGTGGCTGAGCAGGACCGTGGGGTCCTCAGCTCAGAACGGAGCAGGCCGGTGGGTAGAGGTCAGGGCTGCTTGGCACAGCAGGGCTTGCTGGATGCCCCAGGCCAACCACGACTGTGGCTTGGAGTCTTCCTTAGTTCCCGACTCCTGAAATGATCCCTCCCTCTCCTACTTGGCTACAATTTTCTTTTCCCTTTTTAATGCTCACTGGAGTCAATCTCTTGAGAACAGAGTTTGTGATCCTGATCTTTGAAGTCAACTGCCAGGTTCAGAGTCTGGCCTGGCCTCCTATTTGCTACAATTCTCGTGATTTCTGATTATCAGTTTTCCTCTCTGTAAAATGGACAGACTCACGGGATCACATTACCGGGCCTCTTACGAGATGTGGGCACGGAAGTTACCCTGGAACCTGGTAGGACTGGGCCGTGGAAGTGGGGAGGGTTTACGGTGCCCCTTTACCCAGCGGGCGCAGCGGTGCCGGGCCCTACCTCTCGAGTCCGGAAGATGATCCTGTACTGGTACTGAGGCCCATGGTCCTTGTGGTCCTCCAGCTTCTCCCTCTTGATGCTCACGGCCACAGGCCCCAGCTTCTCATCCACACCAAAGTAATTGGCATGCTCTGAAAAGGGGGTGTGGGGAGGTATGGTCAGATGTCTGGAAGGAGAGGGCACAGCCCTTGGCAGCCTGCTCACGAGGGAGCGATGCGAGGGTGATTAAGGGCCAGGATGGCAGCCTCACGCAAACTCACGGACCCAAGGCCAGTGAAGGGAAAAGTCACAGGCCTCTTCCAGGCCCCACTACTCTCATCTGAGGAATGGGGACTCAGAGGTTACCCACAGTTCAGAGCTGGCGTGTGAGAGCGAGACTACAGTGATGAAAGGTTTGGTGTAGTCACAGTGGCTCATCGACCCGGGGCCGCTGAGATTAATCCTGGCTCCGTGAACGGCTTGCCGGTTTAGCTCCCATTAGCTGTTGTGAATCGGTTAAGCCCTCAGCCTAGGGCGTCTCCTGCCGACACAAATTCTCAGTTGGGATTAGATATCTGGCCCTGGCCAGGTCACATGATGGGATTCTTAGCAGTCAAATGGGCTTAACTCAGCAATGTGAGGATTGATTGAGTTAGCACGGCACCAGGCCGGCACACAGTAAGCATTCGGCTTAAATGCTGGCCATCAGTAGCCCGGGCCTCGGATGTGTTCAGGGCCCTGACACAGATACCCGAGTCATGCCTCTGTCTGACCGTGCTTCCACAGACCTAAGTGGTGGGAATGCTGAGGGTGATGGCTGTGAACAAGCCGGGGGGGCCAGGTTTCTGCTCTCCCCTTTTCCCTAGACAAGCCACCGAGAATTCTACTGGGAAACAGTTCTTTCTGATAGTCAACCCTAGCATTTTTTTTTTTTTTTAAATGTGGCAACACCCCACCAGCAGCCTTGTGACTCTGGTTCAAAGTCTTTATGTTGCCATCGGCAAAAATTAAAGAACGCAGCAGATACCTGTCTCCTGTTCTCATCCTGGGCTTCTGTGTATTTAACCGACAGTCCCTGTTTTCAGATGCTCCTGGGTGGATGCAAGGCTAACCCCCAAAATAACGGGTGCAGACCGATGAGACCAGCGCTGTGCACTGCCTCCCACGGGCGGGAGTTTACTCCCGAAGAGGCTCCCACATTGCTGCTGGTTTTCCCACCTTCGTAGGAAATCCCAGCACATGGTTGGTGCTCAATAAACATGCAATCAGTCATGAGCCCACGTGGCTACAAAGAAGTAAATTAGAAAGGCTAAATGGGAGCAGATATGACCTTACCACGTTATTCTGAGTCATTTTTGAAAGTGCTTCTGGAGACTAACCTGTCCTCACACTCAAAGTCCTCCTGCCTCAGCCTCAACACTGGGATTCAACTGTGCATGCCTGGCAGGAAGTGGCTCCCTGTCCCCACCCCTCTGCTGTCTTTCCTTCTTGAGGCACGGTCTTGCCATGTAGCTCTGGTCTACCTCAAACTGAGGGTGCAGCTGCCTTGGTCTCCTGAGTGCTGAGAAGAAAGGTGCGCACTGCTGAACCCCGCCTCTCGGTGACGCTCCTCACCCCTTACACACTTGTCTGGAACCCCCTCATGGCACCTCCTCATTAGCTACGACCTGGCCGCTTCACTGTTCCTCTTAGTGCCGTTTTGGTTGGGGTGTGGGATCCACCACAATCAACCCCCTACCCCACGAGGTCAACCTCTCAAGCCAACAAGCTAGCGGACAGACGCTCTAATCCATGTCCTTGTCTGACTCCCAAGACTACTCTGGGCCCCCTGGAGGACCTAGCTGGCATCCGCTACATTTGGTGAGAACCATTTATCTAGCTTTGGTGGTGCTGGGGCCTGACGCTAGGCCTGAGTGCCGGGTTGTGGCTCACTGTGACCTCCCGAGCACCAGGGGTGCCTCCGCTTTCCTGGCACCCTCAGGGATGAGATGGGGGGGGGTTTACTAAGCAAGTGGGTGTGCTTCTAAGACAAGCTGGGGCGCTGGCCGCGCCCCCTCCTCACCTCTGCCCACAAAATAGTCCTGGTAGTAGCGGGCACCCAGGTCCACGTGCTCAATGCTGTGCTGCCTCGGTCGGTTCTGCGTCCTCTGCTGCTCCTTGGGGACCTCCAGCACGGAGATGCTGGCGTTCGTGCGGTGGGTGCTCAGGGTGGGCTCGGTGACGTGGGCCTCGCTGCCGCCCCCCGGGGGGCCCACGGAGGCCCGGGAGAAGCTCACGTTGCGCTCCCGCTCCCCGCCGATCTCGTTGCGGAAGTGTGGGCAGCTGAGGAGCAGCTCGTTGCTGTTGTCATCCCCCAGGTCCTGCTCCAGGTTCTCCTTGCAGTTCAAATCCTCCGTGCTGGTGAAGGCCGGGTCCAGAGTCCCCAGGCTGTGGGCCCGGGACGCCGCGAGGGTCACCATGGCCGAGGCCGCTGAGGCCGCTGAGGCCCCTGTGGTGGTGTTGCGCCTCTGGGCCACTGACACCCTGTTGGCGGCGGCCTCGTTGAGGTCGAACAGCATGCTCTGCACGTCAAAATGGGCAAAGCTCTTCTGGCAGACCCACGGTCTGCCGGCTTCTGGCGGGCTTCGCCCCTCCTCGGTCTCTCCCAGTCGCCCCACTTCCCCCTCGGGCTTACTGCTCCTCAGTTTCCTGAAGATGGACGAGTCCACGGTGTCTCCACCCAGGCCCCGCACGGGTTTTTTCCGGGCCTTCTCCTTCTCCTTGAGGGGCTGCAGAGTCTGGAGGCTCTCTCTGGTGGGCTGGCCGTTGCGGGCCTCTCCCTTGGCTCCACAGCCGCCCCCGGAGAGTGTGCCGGGGTCCACCCGCAGGAGCTCGCTGAGGCTCTGGGAGCCCCGCGCCTCTGGCTGCTCGCTGCGGAACTCGTTGAGGATGTCAAAGAAACTCTGCTCTGGCACAGCCTGCACGTCGATGGAGGACGTGCTGCCGTACTCTCGGAAGAGGGGCAGCACCCCTGGGTGCCGGGTTCCCCGCGGCTCCCCAGTTTCCTCCACATCACATTCACTGAGGGTGATCTCGCTGCTGCTCCGATGTCGCAAGGGGAGGAAGGCCCGGCCGGGGGACCTGGGCCACCCATCCTGGAATTCCACATCTTTGGACCTTCTCCTGGAAAGTCGATGGAAGGCTCTGGACCCTGAGGAGGCCGGGGTGCTGGCGGGGAGCTGTCCATTCTGTAGGTTCCTCATGGAATGGGCCACTTTGGTGGGCTTCATGCCCTCCGTGTCCTGTGAGGGGCTGGGGTTGCTCTGCTCTCTCAGGGCTTCCCGCTTGGGTGGCCAGTCAGCCACCCTGGCACGCACGCCCATCTTGGGCATTGCTGGGGTGGTGGGGCTAGGACGAGTGGTGGCAGTGGCTGGGCTCTCACCGAGAGGCTGGGCCATGCTGCCGTTCTGGGCCCAGAATCCCATGGGAGTGTAGTCCCCAGGGTGGGGCCCGGGGAGGGTATCGGTGCCCCTAGCCCCACAGCTGGCTGCCAGGTCCACACCATCATTAGGAAGAGGCCGATAGGTGGTCATAGTCCTTGGGCACTAGAGTGCTGCTGCCCCTGGAAGTCGAGGTACAAGTCTATGGGGTTCCCTGGCCCTCAGCCATTGTTCAGGCCCGCCAGTCCTGGAACAAAGGGTGCTGGCCCCCGGAAGTGCCTTGGAGGCCGTGAGCCTGCAGAGGCCAGGTCTTCACCATCGCTGTGGACAGCGGCACAGGGGCACCCTCAGGAGGCAGCTATCTGTCATCTGGGTCACTGCAGAGGCAGCGGCTCAGTGGGGCAGACAGAGCAGAGGCTGCACGCCGCGGCCTCTGGGTGGTGTAGGAGTCTTCCCAGCCATGCTGTGAGAGGAGAGAAGGAAGAGGGAGATGTGAGTAGTGTACTCTCTTCACAAAGGCAGGAAACGGGGCTTTTTGGGGAACGAGGCATTTGAGAAGACTCATTATTATGGAGTGAGCCTGTCTGCCTGCTTCCCCCCCCATCCCCGTTCCTTTCTCAGACAAGGCCCTGCTACATAGCTTTGAACTTGTAGAGATTCTCCTGTCTCTCCTCCCAAGTGCTGGGGTCATAGGAGGGCATCACTGTCTAGCAAGAGTTTCTGGTCACATAAAAAAGCAGAGGTTAGCTCCAGCTGTGTGAGCTCGGTGCCGGTCCTGTGTCATCTGTTCATCCGGCTGTATTTTCTGTGGTCCTGGGGACGGAACCCAAGGCCTGTGCATGCTAGGCAAGTGCTCTATCACTGAGTGACATTCCAGACCTTCCTCCCCACCCCCGCCACTTACTGTGTGCGTCTGCTCAAGCATGCCACAGCACGTGTGTGGAGGTTAGAGGGCAATCTGGCAGCAGGGAATCAGTTCTGTCCTGCCACCATTTGGATCCAAGGGATTAAACTCAGGTTTTCAGACTTGACAACACATGCCTTTACCCACTGAGCCATCTTGCCAGCCCCTCTTTGTTGAAAAAAATATTTTATGTTTCCTTTCTGCACTCCTGGAACTGGAACTACTCTCCATATTGCAGTCAAGTGCTCTACCGCTGGGCTACAGCCAACAGCAGGACGTCATTTCGTCCACAAATACTTTTCAGTTCTCATCTCTAGTAGCTGAGGTCTTTAAAAAGAAAAATACAAAACAAAACACCACAGAACCCATCATGATCTCATCTCGTACCCACTAGAGTTCTCAGCCTTCTTTCCTACCCTGAGATACTCCGTCTGCCTGGTCTCTGCCACCTCAAAGGGTCTTTTGTTGCCTTGGTCTGCTCACAAGTCAAGCAAGGTCCCCGATGCTCTGGCGGATGCTCTTCCTGCCTCACCCACCCCACCACAGCCATCTTCCTTTGTCCCGTCCACCCCCAGGCTCCCTGTGGCTCCGTCTAACACGCTCCCCTTCCCTGCGTTTCCGGGAATCTGACGGACCGGCACAGGCTTACTGCTCTACACTCTACCTGCCCTGCCTCTTCGCTGGGAAGGAAGGGAAAATGACGGGTGAGCGAACAGAGCCCCGAAAGATTCATGGGGAGAAGCTGCAGGAGGAGTGTTTCCAGTGACTAACACACTCAAGCACTTCTCTGCTGCACGCCCCACCTCCTGGCCATCAGCCACCAAACTGACCTTCCTGGCCTTTCCAGGGTGCTTCCAACCTGACCTACCTCCAGGCCTGTCTCCCTGTTTGCTTTCATCCTATTTTTCTTAGCAGTGGCCACCAACTCAATCTGTCAGCTCTAGCGTGGTAAGGTCCCCTCCCCACTGCAGGGATGCTCTGTCACTGTTAGCAGATGGCCTCATTCTGACCAGAGCCAACCCCTGTCCGACGTCCCGTGGGGAGGGGGCTTCCACTTCTAATGCTCCCAGAGTCACTTCTCTTGGTCTGTTCTTGGATGAAACTCCCCGATGGAGAAGGAGAGGAAGCGGTCACCACCCACGGCTGAAGCTGCTGGCTGTCCCAGCGGCCCTGCCTCTTCTTCCTGCCGGCAGCATGGACTTTATTCAGGATAACACAGCGCTGCGTGCCTTGAGCACTTGCGTTGAGTGGCCAGTAACTTTTGTGGCCTGTGGCTTTGCCTCGTTAGCGCTCTATTGCTGTGAGGAGACACCATGACCTCAGCAACTTTACCTTTATAAAAAAAACAAAAAAACAAAAAAACAAAAAACCAATTGGGTCTGGCTGACAGTGTCACAGATTGAGTGCACTGTCACGGTGAGAGCAGGATGGCTTGTGGGCCGGATCTGAGGCCTACACTGGGCCTGCCTTGGCTTTTGAAAACCAAAAGCCCACCCCCAGGAGCACAAGGTTACACCTACTCCAACAAGGCCACAACTCCTAATCCCTTTCAAGCCATGCCACACCGCCTCATGTGTCTGCATGCCTGGTCCATAAGGAGTGGCACTATTAGGAGGTGTGGCCTTGTTAGAGAAGTGTGCCACTGTGGGGGTGGCCTTTGAGGTCTCCTAGGCTCAAGCTACACCCAGTGTGGCACACAGTCTCTCCTTGGTATCCGAGGATCAAGATGTAGCACCCTCATCTCCTCCAGCACCATGTCTGCCTGCACTGACATTCTTCTCACCATGATGATGACGGACTAAATCTCTGAAACTGTATGCCAGCCCCAATTAAATGTTTTCTTTTATAAGAGTTGCCATGGTCATGGTGTCTCTTCACAGCAATAGAACCTGAGCTTAGACGCCAAGCAGTCAAATCTATGAGCCTATGGGGGCCATTCCTGTTCAGACCACCACAGTCCCTAAGGCCGTGCATAGCTACTCGGGTCAAAGCCCCCAGTGCTTGCCAGACGAGGGAGTGGATGATGCCCTCGTGTGCGGGTGTTTCCTAACGTGTTTATAGAGTGACCTTAGAGGGAGAAGCTAAGAGGGGAGCATGGAGCAGGTTCATGGCCCCAAACAGAAGACAGGCAGCAGGCTCTGAGATGGGGAGATGTTGGGGAGGGAGCAAAATGCCTCTGTTCTGTGGGTGCCCATGAGTGAGGGGCACAGGAGCACTCCTTGAGAAACCTGGGAGATGATGCAGGGGGAAAATCCAGACCCCAGGGAGGAGACAGGGAAGGCAAAAGGGCAGAGGCCAGGGTGACCTACACAGCAGGGGCATGGGCCTCAAATCCGCCAGCTCACATCACCTTCGTTTTCAAAAGCAACCAGAGGTCTAGAATTTCACTCAGTGTCTCCCCATCTGACAAGCACAAGCAGCAGGGATGCAGCAACAAAAACTACTGTACAGGGCAGAGTTCGAGAGGGAATTTCAGGGAACCCCTGTGTCCCGGCTCCTCAGGTCCCTGCCCCTCCCTGCTTCACAACACACTTCTCTAATTCACACGCAGCTTCCAAGCCCCATGTGAGTGGGAGATGCTGATGTGGCCCAGCATCACAAGGGGGGGGGGGGAGGCGGGCAGGCGTGGCTCTACACGGTACGCACGGTCGCCTTTCGGAATCACGAGCTTCTTCTGTCTGGAGCCTTGTATGTGACATGCAGGTGCTCTACTGCTGGGCCACTCCTAGGCCTGAATTTTCATCCTGCATCTCTCTTCTAAGACAGGCATTCACTAGGTAGCTCACGCTTGCCTTCAACTCCTGCCTCAGTATCCTCTGGAGTCCTGGGACTGCACAAACACTGGGATTATAGGTGTGTCCCATCATGCCTGGCTAGTTTTGTGTCAACTTAACACGAGCTAGAGTCACTGGAGAGGGAACCTCAATTAAGAAAACACGTCCATAAAATCTGGCTGTAGGCAAGCCTGTAGAGCACTGTTTTAGTGATTGATGGGGGAGGGCCCAACCCATTGTACTTGCTGCCATTCTTCAGTTGGTGTCCCCAGGGTCTGTAAGAAAGCAAGCTGAGCAAGCCATAGGTAGCAAGCCAGTGAGCAGCATCGCTCCATGGCCTCTGCCTCAGCTCAAGTGCCTCGAGTTTCTGTCCTTTACAGAAGTGAACTGTTAACTGTGAGTGAAATAAACCCTTTCTTCCCCTAGGTACGTCTGGCCAAAGTGTTTCATCATGGCAACAGGAACCCTAACCAAGACAGGAGCATCACTGAGAAACCACAGAGTAAGAGGTAGGCTGGACGCGTTGCAGCCTCTGGTGCCACTGGCTCACGCATGATGGAAATGTTCTTGTTCATGTCCACCTATGAACTGACTCTACCAAAGATGTTTCCCAGGATGGTCTGTGCAGAGGTGTGCTCAGCGGAGGGCTGTGTGGCCCAGGTACTACACAGAGGGAGATTTTCCCCCTGAGGTCACACTAGGGCTGGGTGGGACAAACGATGGCTCAGCTGGGAACCTGACTTGCTATGGTGTGTACCTCCTGCCAGGTGAGCTCCTCCCATCGTATTTGGCTTCTATTTGAATCTTGCCCTGCTGAAAATACACAAAGATGCTCTACAGGCCTGGGGCTCTGCATAGACCCCACCTCAGGCATGCAGCTGGGGAGCCGAGTGGTGCCTACAGCCTCTGGGGCATGCTGAGTTATCACATGCTAAAAAAAACCTCGTAGGTCTTTCCAATTTGGAATCCAATTATGACAGATACAGGGTGTATGCCTGTGAGCCAAATGGCTAGCCTCCAATGGTGGTGTGCCTTGGACCAGTGACCCAACATCATTCTAAAGTGGGGGAAATTCTGCTTCTCCATCATCACCCTCTAGGCTGAGCATCCCAAACTTGAAAATCTGAAACATTTTAAATGTCAAGTGGGCATGGTGACACACATCTGTAATCCTAACCTTGAGAGGTAGAGGCAGTGAGGATATGAAATTCAAGGACATCTTTGGCTACATAGTGAGTTTAATTGAAGTCATTCTGGGCTACGTAAGAACCTTTTGTTTGCTTGTTTGTTTAAAGCCTTAAATGCCAAAATGATGCTACAAATGGAAAATTCCACTGCTGATTTCTGGTCCCAAGCATTCTGGACTCCACCTGTACTGCTATTCTTTTAGGAAGCTTTGGAGGGAGTTTGTCCCACCCCCCACCCCCCACCCCCAATTATGAAAAGAGGGCAGGGTGGGCAGAATTTGGGGGAGGTGGTGCATTCTGGAACCAGGAGAGGCTCACAGTACACCTGGGCCTACAGTGTCACTCAGCAGGAACACCGGCTTGGCTTCTCCTGAGAACTCTGGTTCCCTCTCACTGGTCCTTACCCACTCTTGCTCCTCTGGCCTCCCAGTGGTTCTGTGAGTTCCCCACCAACTGTGTCTGACTGGGATCACCAAGTCTGGCTTCTGTGGATCCTGGACCACAAATCAAGAAGGCAGCTGTGGAAGCGTGAGTGGGGGAAAGGCTGGGCAGCCCCGGGGTCAGCAAATGCAGAAGGGAAAGGCGGTGACTAAGAGTCAGCAGGGCCCACTGGTGGCAAGTGACCAGATTCCAACCAAAGGTGGCAATGATGATGTAATTATTTCCTAACTAGGGAGCCAGGGATGGTAGCTCTAGTCCTGGTTAGAGACATGACCATGACATTAGATATGTCCTATTATTTCCCACTGCAGGTTCAGTGTGCTGCTAGCTTATAGCTCTTCATGTTTCATGGTCAGAAGCAGGTAGGCCTTGCTTCACACTGAACCCCAGAGACTGACGCAGACAGGAGGAGACTTTCGTCTCCCTTTGACCTCAATCCTTTCATATTACTGGCTAGAATAAGGTTATGTGGCCATTCCAGTTGTAAGGAAGATAGGGAGAGACAGAACCATACTGCAATTGTCCTGGCTGCCTCTGGGAGACTGCAGGGTCTGTTAGAAGAACAGACAATCCATGGTCAGCCTGTGTTCCCAAGCTGCCACTTTGAAGACCCGGGGCTCAAGCACAGAGAATGCTCCCAACTGGGCCTCCAATCCTAGGGGCAGCAGAGAGGAAGGGAGCTCCTCTATGCGGCTAGAGTGTCTGCTGCAAGCTCAGCGCAGGTCAGAGGGGAAGCACGAGGCATCCAGCACGCTATTATCTGTGGTGTGTCCGACTCCTTTCCCCAAGAGCAGATTGCCCGCCTCAAGTGGCTTCATCCTTTGCTCAAGAGCAAGCCATGTACACAATCTGGTCCATTAACACCAGTGAGGTCTTTGTCCGGAAAGCTGGAACTGAAGACTGAAGCTATCTTTTGGCCACGAAAAGAGAAAAATCTGTGCAAGAAGCTGAGTTAGAATTCAGGAGTGCTCCTCATGATCTGAGTCTCCACGGCAGGCTAGGCACGAAGCTGGCCCAAATCCACAGCTCACCACTAAATGTTTCCGTCTTAGAACAAACACGTCCACGGAGGTAGGATGAGTAACAGCAGCTTCGGGAACTACCATCTTCCCCGGGGGCCAGGTTCTTTCTTAAGCACCTGCTGTTTGTTAACTGTTCTTTGCGAAGCCTCACAACTCCACAAGGCAGCCTTCACTACTACCTCCGTTTTGTTTTACAGATGAGCAAACTGTCGCAGCCAGATGGAGCAATGTGCCCAAGGCCAGGACGTCCAGCTCCTTTATCCAACCCTTCCTGCAATCACAGACAACATGCTGGACCCTGCAGCTCCCACCTTCCCCCATGGAAAAGAGATGGGAAAATACTTTTGGATCCAACCATTTCACTGTTCAGCTGCTGCTGAAGTCACTGGGAGCAACTCGCTTACACTGCAGATAGAAGACTTCCTATCTCCACACCCACAGACTCTGTTCCTTCCCAGGAGAGTCAGGATGAGCTAAGCTATGCTGCAGTAACAACCCCAAATATGCTGATGGGCACTCACAGATGGGGGCTCTGTCACAGGCTGGCTGACGGCTCTGCCTGTATCATTTGGTTTCCAGCACAGAGCAGCTTTGCCTGGGACCATGGCCTAAGTTCAGAGAAAAGAGGAGTGGCTAAAACATGCCATGACCCTTAAAGCCTCCTGCTCAGGGACAACACTCCTACATCCCACGGGCCAAATGAAGCTACACAGCCAGTACTGATACCAATGGGGCGGTCACCAAAGTACTCATCAGCACAGAGGGCAGCTGCCCACCTGCTTCTGCTGCATCTGAGCTGAAAGCCTCCCCCCCACCCCGCACGCTAAGCCTGGAAGTGCCGTCATCCTTGCCCACCTCGCCTCTCTCTCCAGTCCTCCGGCCCACCCTGAGGACTGTGGTGTTTTTCCTGCTGCAGTTCAAACTCACCTAGTGCCTCTAGATACAGCTCAGTGTTGTCACCTTAGCCCTTGTCCTCTATCACTGGTTGAGGCAGGAGGATTGTGAATTTAAAGCCAGATTAGCTACACAGTGAACTTCTGTCTTAAACAAAAAAAGCACCAAAAATGTATTTGTTGAGTCAAACTGTCCCAGACACGATTGATGCATTCACTGTGCCAGCTCTGAGAATTTGAAATGCCCCATGTTAATCAACCCACCCCTCCCCTTTTAAGACAGAGTCTCACGCAGCCCAGGCTGACCTTGACCTCACAAAGTAGCCACAGAAGATCTCCTGCCCTGCTTTCCTCAGCCTCCCAAGTGCTGGGATTTCTACAGAAGCCCACCACTGCTCCCCCCATACTTGATACTATTTATCTGTTAAGTGTTTCCTCTATGCCGCTGCTGTAGGCGTGAAGAAGGTACAGCTCTGAGCAGGACAGAGAGGAACCGGGGAAATGAGAGAAAGTAGGGTCACACCTCAGGGTGGTCACCCCTATAAAGGAAGAAAATTCATGATAAAGGACAGGCTGTAACTGTGAGAAATGAGGTCAGTGATCTGCAGACGGGAGAGAAACTGTCAGCTTTCCACCCCTAGTAAACAATGTAAAAGGAGGAAAGTTTTGTTTTGGCTCCATTGTATGGTTGCTTGGCCATGTCCCTTGGGCCTATAGCAAGCCCAAACATCACTGCAGGGAGTGCTGGGTGGGATAGAATTGAGCACAGATGGGGGGTGGGGGAAGGAGGAGAGAGAGCCAGGCAGGGTTCTAGTACCCAACAGAGGCATGCCTCCAGCCAGCTAAGTTCCTGTCATTGGCTCTTCCAACAGTATCATGGGTTAAAAATCTAGCCTTTAGCATGTGAGCCTCCAGGGAACATTCTAGATCTAGAGCATGGCAGCTCTGTAGAAGGACAGCTGGGGAGCCCTTCAGGGCGCTGGGCAGGGCTGTCCAGGGCAGGAGCTGTCACCCTGCAGAGGACAACCAGCAGAAGTCAGTTTTCTCCTACCATTTAGGTCCTGGGATAGAACTCTCGACATCAGGGTTGGCAGCAAGTGCCTTTATCCTGGGACCACCCCTCCCAGCCCCTCACCCCCCACTCCCGCACACCCAGTGTCTTTTAAAAGCGCTGTAGCTAGGCTGGGCATGGTGGTGCAGAGGCAGGTGGATCTCTGAGCTGAAGGTCAGATGGTCTACACAGAGAGTTTCAAGAAAGACAGACAGGTCTACACAGTGAGACTGCCCAGCCCCGCCAAAGAAAGTAAGTTAAGAACTGATTCCAGTATGCAGCCAGCATGGAGGAAAGAGGGAGGGCCGCACAGCAAGCCAAGAGCCAGTACGTTGGAGGCCAGAGCAGGGAGTCAGGAGCACGTGCGTAACAGAGGCTGAGCAACAGCACGACCTGAAGTGCCAGGCAGTCTAGGGGCCGAGATGGAGTCCCTGAGAAAAACCATCTGGGAGACTCAGGCTCGTGGTTTGAGAGAGGTCACTCATCATGGCAGGGAGCGGGACGGGGGCTGGGCTCTACCCCTCTAGCTCTGCCACGGCTCCAAGGCTGCCAGCTGGGACCCACACCCCAAAGCTTCCACTATATCCCAAGACAGCGCCACTGGGTGGGGACCAAGTGTCCAAACAGACGACTCTGTGGTGCACGTTTCAGATCACAACACCAGGGCTGAACAGCGCTGAGGGTCACACATGTGACAATCGCTGGAGTAAAGGGCGTGGGAGAGCTCTGCAGGCGATGCTTCGGGGACCAGCGCAGCTGAGGGCCTGTGGCTGCTGTCCCACCGCTGCTTCCTGCCACCTCCACGGAGCTCTCCGGGGCTCCAGAGGACCCATTCCACGAGCTGCTGGGAAGACCGGTGTCTCAGATACTTCCTATTGCTCTTGGAGGAGGGGAGGGATGATGGGCTGATAGCAACACGAATCCCGATATCCTCCGCTTATGCGCCAGGTTCAGGTTTACATGCTGGAGCGCCGTAGCCTGTGGGCACTGGCAACCCCAAGGGAGGGACGTCCGCCACGCCCATTCCCAAAGTGGGCCAGGGACAGCGACACACCCGAGTCACATGGCTTGGCAGGTAGACCTTAGGGTCCAAACAGGACACGCTGGTTCCCAGCCTTGACCGCCCTGCGTGCTGTGGTGGTTCCAGGTGAAGCACTGGGTTTCTTCCTGGCCCAGTGGAGGTTTGAGCAATACCAGGGACCATGTTACAGCACCCACAGGGGCCAAGACAAATGGAAGCCTTGGAAATCTCATTAGGAAGTGTCGAGACAAAGACAGTCCATTAGCTGCACACCAGAGATCCAGGGCTTGACCATGAGAGCCTGTTTTGTATTCAGTGCCGAAGAAGCCAGAGGACTCGTTTTTCTAAAGGCAAAGGGCGGTGTGCATCTAAGAGCACTCCACCTGGCCCTGGTGACCTGCTCTTACGGGTGTTTAATAGGCATGACTCTTCTCCCTTGGGGGTAAAGAGGAATGGTGAATGAAAATTGTACATTGAGATTCCTGGTGTGCACGCTGCTTTATTTTTATCCCAGGGCACGTCAGGGCAGGTGCATGGGCGTTCACGCTGCTGTCGATACGGAGGGGCCCCAACAGCCCGGTGCATGGGAGCGGAGGCTGGGCTGAGTGAGCCAGGGAGGACAAAGCACCTGTGGCCACAGTGAGCCGGAGCCGTGGAGAAGAGATAAGCTACCCAGGAGCCTGAAGCTGGGGAATGGGTGCCCCCCGAACGCGTGCTGAGGGCCGCATACGTAATCACAGAGCACGGCACGGGCTTTACGCATGGACCTGTTTAATCCACAGAACAAGCCTGGGAGGGAGGGGCCGAGGCTCGCCTGGCGTTGAAGCTGATGTGCTGGGTGTGGTGGCCCACGCTATGACCTCAGTGTGCACTGGGTTGAGGCAGGAGGACCGTGAGCTTGCCGGCAGCAACCTCTGCAGACCCACTAGCTCTGCTGTGGGACAGTCCGTTTAGCAGCCTTGCTCCCGGGCTGCGGTGCCCAAACCACCTGTACCTTTCCCACGGCAGAGACCTCAGGGCCTGGCGGCCTGCTCAGCGCCCCACGCAGAGGCTGAGCCCGTGCAGAGGCTCACAGGGCCAGGTCTCCTTTGCTTTCTTTTGTTCTCTTGTACAGCTATGTTCACGTGGATTAGGGGCTCATGTGACCATAGACAGTGAGTGTGTCAACGCCTGGAGGTTCTCTCGGAGCTCTCCCCTGCACAGCAGCCGCAGCACCGAGGACTGAAGCAGAGACCACCCAGGCTCCATTCTGACTGCTGCCATGCTAGCTAGAACATGGGCACACGAGGAGCCTTTCTATGCCTCCGTTTCCCGTCTGTGGGATGGAGACGATGACAGGGCTTCACGCTGAGCAAAGCGCTGTATCTGTTTATGTCAAGGCTCAGCACACTCACGGCCCGGTGCCGGACCAAGGGACTAAGCCTTTGAACCTCGGCCTTCTGAGTTACAGGAACAGGGAGCCCCCTTCCCCAGGAGCCCAGAGCCGGGGGTACCGGAGGTGGCCCCTGGAGCACCTGCGGGACCAGATGGGTGAGGGAAGGTGTCACACTCCCCCCCCCCCAAGCACATGTGGCTTGAACATGTTGTTCCCATCTGAGCACAGTCCCACTCTCCTCAAATGTGACTCTGAAACAATTGGAAAGATATGCTTCCTGGCATATGAGTTTAAGAGCAGGCCCACCCAGGAGCAGCAGCTCTATCCTAGCAAATGGGGAGGGTACGGTAGAGCCAGGCAGGCTCAAAGACTGGAGGAGGGGCCTTTTTGGGTGACTGTACGTTGGGGGACATGGCCTTGGCTGCAGGATGCCTGTGAGTGTCTCCCCAGCAAGCTCACGGGCTACAGCACAGGGGCCCACAGCTGCCGCCTCTCACTCCCAGGATCTCCACTGCAACAGCGGGCAGGTGGTTCCCACGGGCTACGGCCAGCAGGCTGAGCCCACGGATAAACACTTAGGGGTTCCCCCTGCCATGCTTGCTCCTGTGGCCCAGCTAGCTCCTGGGCAGAAGATGGCATCCTGTCAGCATGAAGCCTGACTTGCAAGCTAATTCCAGCTAATTGCCACCGAAACCTGCTAGGATCACATCTGTTGGGCCTGGAGATTAAATCAATATTTGACAATCTTGATTAAACACAGCCAGGGAATCCTTGTAAAAGAACAGCTGTTCAAGCCTCATCCTGTTCCTGGGGGGTGGGGAGAGGGTGGGCTGCAGAGTCTCTGGCTCTGCCTGTCTTCACCTGAGGATGGCTGGGGGCTGGGAGGATACGGGGAGGGGGGGGTACAAGGGAGACCCCAGGAGAGTGATCAGAAAGGCTTCTGAAGAGAGGGGAGGGAGAGAAGGGGGTTTGGACACACCCTAGGTGGCATTCTCATGACACAGTGGTCATTTTTCATCCTAAGTGGTCACTGATCCCTGACTGTCACATCCTGTCAGAGCACAGGACAGCAAACCCCGGCTCAACCCTCTACGTACTGGCCAGGGACACTCAGCAAAATGCCAGGGTAGGGGAGTCTGAGATGGTCCACAAAGGGAGAGGGACAGAGGGGATCTGCACCCGGTGTGCCGACTCCAAGGTCAGCCCCGTGACCCCTTAGCAGAACAGCCCCATTTGATAGCACCAGGAGTGGGAGAGCCCCACCCCCACCTCTGGGGCACCGGGGCCTCAGCTGCAGCCTGCTCTGTCCGGTACTGCAGTCGGAGCCCCACAAAGCCAGGTGTCTCTCCTCCAAGCCCCGCTGACCCCTCGTTTTCTTACTTTCTGCTTCTCCCCCATGTAACTGCCTTTATACCCTGAGGACGATTCGACATGGCACTTACGGAGGCGAACTTACTAATTTCTCCCACTTTATAGAGAAAACTCTGAGGCTCAACGCAGCAAGCCACCCACTGGAGGTCACGGCGAGACCAAAGGTGCGAGAGGGATTCGAACCTTGGCACATCACATCCACAGCCATCGTAATCATCGCCATGAAGAGAGGCCTAATAAATGCCTGCCCTCAATCTCTGGTGACAGGCGAGAACGTTCAGGCTCCGGTGCTGGCCTGCCTGGGATCAAACTGCAGACCCACTAAGTGCCAGGGTGAACAACAGTGTCATGTGTGTGCCTGCTAGTGTACCTAGAAAGAAGGTCCCCAGGAGGCGCTTTCCACAGAAAATGGCACACCGCAGACACCGGTAACATTATATGTAGATATACGTGTATGTATGTATGTATGTATGTATGTATGTATGTATGTATGTATATCCTCTCAAGTTTGTAACGGCTGTAACTGTCATCAGCATTCTGGGAACTGAACCTGGCTCCAAGTGCTTTCACCTGCTACGCCATCTTCCAGCCCCCTGGGGACACGGCTCAGGGAGAAGCGCTTGTCTAAGCAGCCGTGAGGCTGAACTGACGAGACGCTGGACGAGGGGGAGGGGGTCGGATATCCAAAGGCCTTCAAAGCACCGGCCACTCACTGCTTATCTCTGGCTCCCACAGTGGTGCCAAGGTCACGGTAGCAAGTCTTCCCCAGGGCGGCAGGGAGAAGCTGACAGGATGGCTTGGTGGGTGGAGCAATGCTTGCTGTGTAACCGTGAGATCGTGAGTCTGAATTCCCGGGACTCATGCTGCTAGGCATGCCAACATGCACCAGTAATACCAGACAGAGAAAGGCAGATGGCAGGGGCCGGCCGAACAGCCTAGCCTAAAGGGTGAGCTCCTGACTCAGTGAGGGGCCCTGCCTCAAGAAAATAAATAGAGAAAATAAAGTGAAAACATGGACAGCGATAGAGGAGGACACCTGAATTTGATCCCTGGCTCCCACAGGTCCACACGCCTGTTCATATGCACACATCTACGTACGCGCACACTCTGTCCCCAGCAGCAGAGAAGCAGGACGCCTCTGTCTGCGCTTTAGACAATGCTCATGATCTAGCCCACTATAAAAATATGAAATTCAAAGCTGGGCGGTGGTGGCGCACACCTGTGGTCCCAGCACTCAGGGAGGCAGAGGCAGGGAAATCTCTGGAGTTCAAGGCCAGCCTGGTCTACAAAGAGAGTCCAGGACAGCCAGGGCTACACAGAGAAACCCTGTTTTGGAAAAATTAAAAAAAGAAAGAAAAGAAAGAAAGAAAGAAAGAAAGAAAGAAAAAAAAAAAAAAGAGTTCAACTAATCAACCTTCTCAGCAAAATTAGCGCTGCCTGAGTGCACACGGGGGCGTGTGCGTGCATGCTATCTGCTACTCTTTTTTCCTCAGCAGCCAATCACTCTTCTGCTAGGGGTGGGGCCTTCTAAAACATATTTATTTTTATTTATGTGCATGTGTGTATGTACCTGCCTGAGGTTACAGGTACAGGAGGGCTTCAGACCCTCTGGAACTGGAGGTCCAAGTAGCTGTGAAGAGCCTGACATGGGTCCTTGCAACCGAACCTGAGTGGTCGTCCAGACTGCGGAGCCATCTCTCCAGCCCCTAGTTGTTAAAGTATGTAAATGTATTTAAAATCTCTCTCTCTAGAGGATCTGAGAGAGTGTGCGACCTGTTCTGACTGGGGGTGTGTGCACACGTGGAAGCACACTAGACAGTCCCCTTGGCCTGGAATTCTTGTTTACTCTTAGTAGCACCCCTTACCCTCCCCCCACGGGCGGGGTCTGTGCACACACACACCTTCTGTGGGGGGAGGGGGCCGAGCACTCCTGAGGCAGGAGATGGGGCTGTGCCCACAGAGGCGGTGTCGGAGCAGCCCACCACGGGCCATCTGAGGACAGAGGAAGGGGGTGGACACGGACCACCAGGGCTGACAGGATGGCAGGAGCTAACGGCCAGCCCTACCCGCAGCGACAGGCCCGTTGGCCTGGCTGGCAGATGGTGGGAGCTGGCTGCTCTGTTTCTGTAGCATGCCGCCCCAGGACAGTGCTGCGGAGGGAGACTGGGGCCACAAGTCGGGTAGAGACAGGCCGCAAGATGCACAGGCTCTCAGGAGCCCAGGGGCACAGGCAGCACGGAACGGCAATGAGGCCCTCCAGATGGACAAACGCACGCACACACGCGTGGCGGAACCTTTCTCCACGCAATTCGGCAACCAATTTAAATTTTAAGATGTTCACTTCTGAAAACTGATCCCCAAGGAAAAATAAAGTTAATGGCATTGATTATTAAGGAAACAAAAACAAACAAACAAAACAAAAAAAATAGCACTGGCCCTAATGATGCTCTCGGAGCACGGGGGAGCATGGCCTCACATCCACTGATGATGGAGAGCATATACACGTGGTCAGACAAGGATGGGAACAGCCACTCTGAAGGCAGCGGCACTGGGCACTGGTGCTGGGCGCCACGCTGTTCACACTTCCGTGTATTTCCCACATTAATTCAAATGAACTTCTTCCTTCCTCGTTCATTTTCTCTCCCTTTTCTCTCTTTCCCTCTCCTTTAGTTTTTCTTTTCTTTCTTTACTCCCTCCCACCCCCTTCTTTTTTTCTTTAAAAAGACACAGTTTCTCTAAGTAGTCCTGGCTGTCCTGGAACTCCCTGTGCATACCAGTGTGGCCTTGAACTCACAGAGATTCTCCTGTACACAGACTGGGTGTAGGAGTCTCAGCACTCAGGAGGTGGAGGCAGGAAGAGCAGTAGCTCAATGTCATTCTTGTCTCCAAAAATACCCCCCCTCCAAAAAAAAAAAAGCAAAGAAATTTTCTACATCAAAGCCAGCCTCAGCCAGGCTTCAGAGAGGGGCAGCCATTCAGTCTTCCTCCCCTCCACAGGGCAGAGAGTGCTACTCCCCCAGCCAGCGAGGTGACAGGGAGTGAGGGATGTCATTCTGTATTTCCCTTCCTGAACCAGAACCTGGGCCTATGCAACGAGGATGGGACCTGCTACTTCTGTCCCTAGGACGCCGTGGATACACTCAAACTCGCTCTCCCTCTTTCCTCGAGACAGGTGTGCAGCAGGCTGGGTCGGCAGCACGCCTAGCCAAAAGAGCAGCTCCTGAGGGTTGATTCCAGTTAGCACAAAGGCAAATGGAAGTCTGGTGGGGCGGGGAATGGCACCTCCGCCAAAGATTGCTCTCTTAGTGAAGAGGGTCAGCTCTACCCAACATTTCCTTTCCCCCCTTCTGGAGCTTGAAGGCTTCTGTTTCGGCGTTTCTGTCTTTCTCCCCAACCAACCCCAACCACCCATTCCCAGTTTTGTTTTGTTTTTTCTTCCTGAGTTGGGGTCCCGTTATATAGCCCTGGCTGGGCTGAAGCTCACCATATAGAACAGGCTAGCCTTGAACTCACAGCTTTACCTGCTCCTCCTCCTCTGAGCGCTGGGATCAAGCTGTGCACCACCAAGCCCAGCTCCATCTGCTTGCTTTAAAGACAGGGTTCCACTACCTGTAACCCAGGCTAGCTGCAAACTGTTCTCCTCACCCCGGCCATTCTGGAGTGCGGATGACAGGGATGTGCCACCGGAGGCTAGGACGCTATCTCCACTACTCTTCTCTGTCTAGACATCACTAGGATCACCTCCTGCCCAGGGACAGCTGCCTATTTGGTTCCTGAGCCACACACCTCCACCTGGCCGGTCTGTCATCGGTGCTTCCGGCAGACACCCAGCAAGACCTACATGTGCGACCTTCCTCCCCACGGTCACTTGAGGAGTGGAGGGAGGGACAATCCCAGCCAGCCTGTGCACGTGGCCTGCTTCCCACCGGGCCCTGCTCTAAGCACCGTGTGTTGGCTCATTTGATCAGTGCCCTTCTAGGAAGGTATTACTGCTATTCCCATTATACACAAGAGAAACTGAGGCACAAGAGTGAAAGTAACCTGCAAAAGGCTATGCTGCTGTTGGGGGGCAGAGCTGAGTTCAAATCTTGCTCACCAAGAATGCTCTTAAACGCTAAGGTCTTAACGGCTAAGCTTTCCTGGCCTTGCACCGTAACTAAAGGTGGCACTGTGGCTTGAGGACGCCCTGGAGCCAGCTCTGCGTGGAAAGCAAAGTTCACTTCCTGATGGAAAGCAAGCACTCACCGGTTCCCCAAAGCATCCCAGTTCCTTCCCTTCTGTTCACCTGCCAACCCTATGGAGGGAGGGAAGCTTCTGATAAGAGAGGTAGGAGAGGTAGACGTCCTAGCTGGCCCCACCGTCCCCAGTCCTTCCCGCCAGCTGGACCTAAGAGGATGTGGCACCAAGAGCCAAAGCAGCCATCTTGCCATGACGAAGAAAGGTCAGCGTGACTTGGGAAGCACAGACACGGGCACCTGTTCACTGATTCCAGAACTGTCTTCTTTCTTGGCTTCTTGTTAAATATCCACCGAGACTGAACTTTCCGCAATCACTGTGTGGGGCTCTGAGTTCAGTCCCCAACACAGTACCACAACCAAAGCAAACCTCAAGAACACAAGCACTGGGGATCGGACCCACTTTACAGCCATCGGGCCGACTGGTGCAGAGAGAGAGCTGAGGGGGCAGGAGGTGGTGGACAGCAGATCTGCCTGCACTAGCTACTGTGATGAGGTGAGGTGCTGGGGGGCTGGGAGAAGGCGGGCTGCGGTCTCCGGGGACACGCCTGGCACAGCAAGGTCTGTCTACTATTGAGCGGATGACAAGGATCTGCTCTCCAGGGTGAGCAGGGAAGCTTCCCTGAGCCAGGTCCCGCTGTGATGCTAGGGACATGCCAGCTGCCTGCACCGCAGCCTCTGGTAGCTGCTCACTGCCTGTCAAACGGTGACCTCTGACTCTGGCATAGTGACATGCAGCTGTGATCCTAGTGCCCGAGAGGCTGAGGCAGAAGGATGTCAAGTTCAAAGGCTAGCCTGAGCTACATAAAGTGAGTTTAACAGCAGTTTGGGCTACATGGTAAGGCTGTCTCCAAAAGGAAAGCAAAACCACATCAACGCAGACCAGTAACGGAGGCAGTAGGAGGGGTGACTGCGAACACTGTCCCGGCACATGTGTAGCAGGCGTGGCCTTGCCCGCTTTACATACCTCGCCCCATCAGAGTGCCAGTCCCATCGCATACTCATGGAGTCCCAACCGTGTCTCCTTGCAAAGGCACTGCTACTGACCAGACTGACCATCAGACCATTATGACGTGGGCTGGAGAGACGGCTCCGGGTTAAGAGCGCTTGCGGCATGGTGACCAGCACCTGCAGCTCACAACTCTACCTATAACTCCAGTTCCTAGGATTCTGACCTCTTCTGGCCTCTGCACATTTGCACATAAAGACACGTACACATATACATAAATAAAAACAACAGCAACAAAAAAAGAAATCTTAGACATGCAAGATGTGCCAGACCCAGCGGTGCGTGCCTGTAATCCCAGCACTCAGGAGGCAGAGGCAGGGGGAACTCTGTGAGTCTGAGGCCAGCTTGGTCTACAGAGCGAGTCCAGGACAGCCCAGGCTACACAGAGAAACCCTGTCTCAAAGAACAAAAAGACAGAATGTGAGACATGGGCTGAGCTATGGCTTGTGATAGAGCACTTAGCAGCAGCATACAAGGCCCGGGGTTTGATGCCCTGTACCGCAAGTGAACAAAGAAACAACCACACCTCCAGACCCCATATTATAGCCAACCCGCTGGCTGCTGCAAAGAGGAAGCAGCTGGGGAGAAGCAGGCTTGGGCTGGAGGAGTGGCTGGGTGGTCCAGCACTGAGGGGTGGGGTATGACTTAGGAGTGTCCTTGCCTGGTGTGTGGTGGACACTGGCTTCGATCCCCAGCACCACAACGGCAAGTGATGACGAAAAGGAGAAGCCAGACCTGTGATCAGCGAGGAGCGTGACTGGGGCAGAATGAACTCACTCTCCCCCACCCCAGCCCAAGGCAGGCCCCGATCCTGAGCTGAGCCGCACAGACTCACAGCCGCACTGGCGGGTGGACACACCGTGAGGCACTCTTTGCTGTGGCGTGGATCTGTGGACACCTTGGTGTCTCACACGAGGGGAGCGGCGGCGTGAGATGTGGCAGGGAACATGGGCGACCACTGGACCATTACCGCTGGTGCACGGCAAGGCCGCAGCTCTCAAACACTGGCTGTTGGGTGAAAGCCAAAAGAAACAGAAAGCACCCATCAGAGATGCTTCTTTGTTTGTTTGTTTTTCAAGACAGGCTCTCTCTGCATAGCCTAGGCTGGCCGGGAACTCACAAGAGATCCACCTGCCTCTGTCACCCAAGGGCTGGGATAAAGGTGTGCGTTAATCCTTCGCTGAAGCTTCAAGGTATGTTCTGCAAGAACAGGTCCATAGCCACAGCCACACCACAGAGCCGCTCTGAAAAGAGGCACTAGTGGATGGAGATAGAGAAAAAAGGAGAAACGTTTACACAGTGAGAGGAGGAGGTAGTTGCCTCTCTAGCAGCAGACAAGCTGTCTGTGGCACTGTTCTCTGCTTCTCTTCCTGTGGGGCAGTGAGGGCGAAGGAGGCATGCAGGGGGACGAGGACACAGAACTTCTTCAAAGGAAAACCAGACTGCTTTGTTCTCAAAACCACCAAATCTGCTGGGCCTGATGCCATCTGACCTGGGAGCCCTGGTCAGGAACCAAGTAGAGAGGCCTTTCTCTACCCTGTGGGGCCCCGAGATGCCTGTCCCAGTCCTCCTCCTGGACCAGGAACTCCAATTGGTCAAAGGCAACAGGGTGAGTTGTTCCTCTCTATCTGACTGGCTGACTGGCAGGGACACATGACCTAAGCTGGACCAATTGTAGTCTGAAAGGATTTTTGCCTCACTGGGGAAGGGTCTTTCAACGTAGTCTCGATTGATGTTTATAGAGAAGAAAGCATGTGGCAGTAGAAATCACTGGAAGGCATTCTGGGACCTAGAGACACAAAAAGGAAGCCAAGGTTGAGAGCTGGCATCCGTGACACACATGTTGAATGGCTGATTATATCCAGCCTGATGTCACCCACCTCTGGACTTGTGGGACATATGAAATGGCTTTCCTGTTTGGCCAGATGGTGCCAATGAGTTTCAAGAATCTTGATGGAGATTCACATGCTCACCAGTTGTCCTTGCTCTGTTTTAAGACAGGCTCTTGTTATATAGCCTAGGGCTTGGACGTGTGATCCGGCTGCCTCGGTCTCCTGGGTGCTAGGATTACAGACATGTGTCACTACACCTGGCCAGCCAGTGACTTTTTGCTTGTTAAAGGGAAAGCTCCCCAAGAGGGAGGCAGGTGGCAGCAGTAGGCACAGGAAGGCCAGTCCAGCCCTGTGTGAAGGCTTGCAGGCCTCAAGTGGGTGTTCCCATGCGAGGACACAGAGTAGTCCTCGGGGATGTCCGTGCATGCGGGGCTCAGGGAAACACCAGCAGTGGGACCGCTTCACAGCAGCTGCGCTACAGTAGGCTCCTGTGTTCTGCTGCTCCTGGTAGCAGCAGGGGGCTCATGGCCAGCTGCTGGGGCTGAGGATGAGAGGCAGGCCCCAAAGCTCCCCGGCTCTCCTGCAGTTGCTCTGTTCCTGCATCAAAGGTCGGACTTTAGGATCTGGGCCACTGCTGTGAACTCTGAGATGGCACATGGCCCGAGGACCTCAGCGGGCGCGTGGACCTCCCAAGGCTCCCGGCTTCCCATCATCCCATCAGGTGAAAGGGCAAGTGAGCCAAGCGAAAAACAAAGGGATGCTCTCTCTGAACACAGTCTGCTCTGGATTTGGCACTCTGTAAAGCACTAATTTGGAAAGCGCTTAGCAGAGTGCCAGCACCATGGCTGTCTCGTTACTATTATTATTTGACAGTGTGTAGTTATGTATTTAATGACCGAAACATACCTGAAGTATACATTTGATGATCTGTGTGGGTTGGCACTCTCTCTCTCTCCACTCCCTCTCCCTCTCTCCCCTTTTCTTTTCCAGACAGGGCCTTACATGCTGGCCTGGAATTCCCTAGGTACCTGAGGATGACCCTGAAGCTCTGACCCTCCTGTCTCGGCCTCTGAAATGCAGGGGTTACAGGTGTGAGCCACCATATCTAGCTTTTAGCTACTTTTCTATCGCAGTGACAGGACACCATGACCAAGGCAACCTATGGAAGGAGGCGTTTCGTTTGGTCTTACGGTTTCAGAGGGTAAGAGCCCGCGACCGTCACCGCAGGGAAGTGTGAGCTAGCACCAGACATGGCAAAAGGCAAATCTCAAAGCCCACCCTCCTGGTGCCCTTCCTCCAGCAAGGCCTACCCAAACAGTGCCACTAACTGGGGAGCAACTCAAATGCCAGTAAAAAGTCCCTAAACCTGAGCCTAGTGCATAAATGCTAGCACTGGATAAGAGCAAATGAAACCTTCCTTGTGTAAGTCGCCATGGTCATGGCGTTTTGTCACAGCGACAGAAAGGCAGCTAATATACTAGAATGGTGGCTCCCACCCGTAACCCAGCCCTGCACTTCAGAGGCCGAGGGAGACAGGAGGATAGTGTCAGAACTAAGTTAAATCTATTGATTTTATTCAGGCTTTTTTCCCCTGTTTTCTAAGATCGGGTCTTTTACTGTGTAGCCATATTGTCCCACAACTCCCTACCATAGCCTGAGCTACCTTTGAATTTGTGGTTCTTCTTCTGTCTCAGCCAACTTTAACCCCCGTCCATGGCCTTCCCAGGACTGGGCGCTGCCCTGCCACTCCTGCTAGGATTACACCATACCCAGCGGTGTGTAGCAGAAGGGCAGGCAAGCATGTGTGGCGGGAGGGCGCACAGGGGCCGTGGCAAGTGTGAGTGGCAGGAGGGCCCAGGTGCCATGGCAAGCGTGTGGAGGGCAGAGGATGACTGCGTGGCTGGCTCTCTCCTTCCATCTGTATGCGGGCTCCAGAGACTGAAGTTGGGTGGCCAGGACATTACATGCTGAGCTACCTTGCCGCCCATCATTCGGGTTTTCTTCCAAAGCGTGCATGTATGCGTGCATGCGCTCACATGGGTATGTTCTGTTCGCTACAAGCTGATCACGTGCTCCATCATGACAGGAGCAGGGCAGATGGCTCAGCTTGAGGGAGCCCCTGGGTCTCATCCCATCCGCTGTTCTGAAGGGGTTTGTCACTACAAAAATCCCTCCTGCCAACACTCATCCAAGCCGTAGCCAGTCTACAGCCCATTCTGCAGGTCTTCCATTTAGACCGGCTGCACCCGGGGACTCACACGGCAGGCGGACGGCTTTCCTCACTCAGCAGCGCCTCCCGATAGTCTCCCAGTCTCCACAGCTCTCTCTGCTGAGGACTCTGCAGCAGGGCAACCACTCCACGGACCTGGGGACCTGGACACTTGGACTGTTTGCAGATTTGGGAAGGAGTAAGCTTTTTATGAACACTGGCAGGCAGGTCTGTGTGTGAACACAGGTCTTATTTCTCTGGGATAAATGCCCATGAGTGGCTGGCGGGGTCACACACACAGCTGTGTGTTTAGTTTGTGAACTGTTTGTTTCCTGGATGGACACCTTACTTTGCGTTCCCAGAGCATGGTGTGAGGAACCCAGCTCTCCACACTCCTCACTGGTGAGTATCCTTAATTTCCTCAGGGACGGCCCCCACGGGCTGCTGTGGATCAAGAACTGCTCTAGAGCTAGGGATGTAGCAATGGACAAGACTGCCATGGAGCTGCAGTGGCATCCAGGAAGGTTGGGAGGCTAGCCTGTGCTACCTGATGAGAACCCCCCCTCCCACCTCAAAACACCAAAGGATGAGAGTGTGCTGGCTGACTGGCAGAGACAGGCAATACTCAAACCCACTGAGCTAGAAGAAAATAAACAGATGACGTAATGATAAGCATGCAGGCCCTGGTTGCAGGGCCAAGGAGGCTGGGTCCCAATCCTGACTCCATTTACATCTAACGTGAATGTCTGACACAGGCAAGAAACCTGACTTAACTGCATCTTAGTTCATCTGTAAAACCAGATGACAAACATGGTCTAGTAGTATGCGGGCTGTCTCAACACAAGTAAAAATAAGGTTGTGGTGTACCTCAGCAGTAGAGCCCCTGCCTAGAATCCCCCAGTGAGGGACTGGGGTGTGGCTCAGTGGTA
>REGO01000034.1:1396116-1413325 GCA_010120015.1 Rhombomys opimus
TGGCTCAGTGGTACAGCCCCTGCCTAGAATCCCCCAGTGAGGGGCTGGGGTGTGGCTCAGTGATAGAGCCCCTGCCTAGAATCCCCCAGTGAGGGGCTGGAGTGTGGCTCAGTGGCAGATCACTTGCCTAAGTCCAATGCCAAGTAGCAGCATATATAGAAAACGGCCTTCACAGGTGCTGGAGGATTAAGTGGCTGCCCATGGCACACCACTAGCAGAGACAGGCCTGATGGAGACCACTTGTTTACGGGTCGTTGCCAGCACCTCAGTCTCGGAGGCAGCACTGCTGCTAAGAAGCCATACAGCTGTGAGGGCTTCCCAGCTGTATGCAGCACAGCCCCCAGTAGGAAGGGACAGCAAGGCTCACTTACCCAGCAGCAGGCAGCAGTGTGGCTACTGGGGCAACCTGAGACTTTCCAGGCCCTGGGCCTCTGACACCATTCCCAGGTGGGCTGAAGAGGCCTTGCTGAATGATGTAGCACCTGCGCCCACCGCATCTCTGGGCCCACAAAGAAACCACATTTGGGAGATGAAGGCCATGTGGGAGCCTCTCTATGCCTGCCTGGCTCTCCCTACCTCTCCCTATGCCTGGCCCAGACGAGAGAACCAAGAGAGAGGCAGTCAGTTGACATCCTACGAGATGGGGCAGGAGCGGGGAGCGGGCAGCCTGGGGCCTGGGAGAAAATGAGGGCACCCATATGGAGGGTGGGAGGGAGCCTTGGCTCTGGGAGGACAGACTCATGAGTCATGGCAGCCTGAGACTTTTCTGAGGAAGGACGGGGCTGCAGTGACCTGCTTTGTGGGCCTCCCATGGCCTACAAGGTCCAACAAGCTGCTTCTTCCCTAGGACTGAAGCGAGAACTGGGACACCCTCTCCTGTGCAGAAAATGACTTTGATTCCTGCAGGTAGGGCAGCCAGGTGGCGGGGGCCGGGGCGGGGGCCTCTGACCACGAGCCTGGCTTTCCTGGAGGAGAGAGGGCGCCAGCAGGCTAACCCTTGAATGTGCATTGAGCAATTCAAAACCCAGCTGCCACTTCTTTCCTTGTAACCCTTCCACGAGACTGCAGTCCCAGACTGGAGGCTGAGGCAAGGGTATCCTGAGTTCAGGGCCAGCAAGGGCTACATCGTGAGACCACATCCCAAAGAAAACAGAGGAAACCAGTTAAACCATTCCTCTAAACAAAAATCCTCCCACGACCCCAAGGGAATGGACAGACAGTCCAGAGGTCTTAGCACAGCCACGGGGCCACTGTCGCCCTCCCTCACCATGCCAGAGTGATGTGGACTCTCCGACACACCAACCCTTCCTACCTCAGGCCCTTTGCTTTGTTTCGGTTCATCCAGAGAAGAGTTCAAATGCAAGGTCTCCAGCTACGCAGCTCAGCTTCCCACGTCTGTGGAAAGTGCAGGGGTGCCTCGCGTACCTGGCGTGCAAGCAACCCACCCTGCCGCTTTGTGATCACAGAATCCCTCCTGCCAGGTCAGCAGGGGAGACGTTCTCTGCACCACAAACGACAGGCTGGTGCCGCATGGGCTCCTGTCTACCTTCAAGCTGAGGACTGATGGTGCTGCTTCAGAGAAGCCGCCTGAGGCTGCCGTGTGCCCATTCTAGAAGGGATCCCCTCCTTCTACCTTTCTCTAGACATCCTGCGCTCTGTCTTTCTGGCTGATGACCCCAGGTAAGCCTCGTGGCCACTGGCGTGGCTGCTTGTCCGGACGGCGGAGTTAGGGCATCAGAGTCTTGGTAAGGCAGTACTACTCCAACAGCAGGTCCTTCATTAAAGCACCGTCTCAGGCGCCATCCAGAGCTCCAGGAGGCTACCGTGATCCCAGTCTACCAATGGGGACGGCACGCCACGCCTGGCCACAGCACCAGGCACCCCGGAGTTTAATCTGGGGAGCACCCAGACAGCCGGGCAACCTTTCCAATGACTGTGCTTGCTAACGTCTGCTGGCGACAGGAGGGCAGGTGCACCGAACTCGCATGCCACATTCTGGAGGGAAGAGCTCACGCCAAGGTCACTTCCCAAGAATGCTAAACTGCCCCAACCTGACAGTCATTAAACATGTTTGGGGCACATGGCCACTCTGTGTCAACATGGCCTAAGCATTAGAGGGAACAGTGAACGGGTAGGGCCACACTTTCGCCTGGCACATCTGTGGGGTGGCGGGGAGCTCTGTGCCACTGGCCCCTCCCATCAGACCCTAGATGCCAGGTCCAGATCCTTCAGCACCTCACACGGCCTCCTCCCTCTCCACTGGCCCTCATCTCCCAGCCTTCTCTGCCTCTCTTCACATTCTTTCGGGGCAGCTGTTCCTTCTCCAGTGATGACCTTGGGCCCTGGTTTTCAGCACTATGATTTTCTGAGGACCCTGGCTTTCTTTCTGGCTAGGCCTCTCCTGTCCATCTCAGAGTCACACCTTGCCATCTCACAGCCATCCCACCCCAGGGCTGTGTGCCTTGATAGTCACACCCCCTTCTGTATTACTCTGCAAGGCCTCTCACTGTTGCAGTGCTGTAGAGCAATTTTCTCTGAGATAAAGCATTCCACCTTGGAGGGGGGCTCATTAAACACAGGATATTCTTTCTGTTTGCTTTTATTTTATATGAGACAGAGTCTCACTATGTTGTCCTGGTTGGCTCAGAGCTATGCCGTCCGTCTAGGCTGGTCCAGAACTATGCAGATCACGGTAGCCTCGAACTCATAGAGATGGACCTGCCTCTGCCTTCTGAGTGCTGAGATTAAAGGTATTAGCCACCACCACACCAAGAGATGGACCCAGGATGTTCTAAAGGAGATGAAATGTTCCATTCTTCCTAGAAGATCCTTAGGATCAGGAAGCGAATAACTCAAGAGCTTCAGGAAATCCCTGAAACTATTCAGATTCAGTCGGTTCCACAAGGTTATATAAACAGTACGAAGACACAAGACACGCTGCCTGAAACAGAAAACAATCGAATTGCCTGGAAGCTGCGCATAAGTGAGCTTCCTGGAAGAGACACTTTCAGATCGGAGAGCTGCATGCAAGTCATGCACCGAGCTCCAGGGTCCAGCTTCTGTGAGCACCGTCCATGCTGGGTGACTCTGCATCATTTCTGCCCCTGAAAGCAGTCCCCCATCTGTACTCCTGCAGGTGACCCCAACAGAACTCAGCGGTGCATTTGGCTGGACTTTGATGGTATCCCTTGGCAGTCTCCCAGCCAGGGACAATTGGTTCCCTTGGTTCCCTATCGGGGGCACGTCTCCCAGGAACAGTGTCACACAACATGTGCCCCAACTCAATATGCTCAGTACACCTGAGCTCTGCACCTTCTGCACTGAGTACAGCAGCCACAGAACGGGATCACTTCACATTGTCCTAAGAAGGCATAGTATGCAGTAGGTGCTCAATAAAAACACCACTCAGACCTACTCAGGAGCCACTGTAGCCTTCCCCCTCCACCTTTCCAACCTGAAATGGAAGTGCCTGTGCTGCTCAGAGCCCTGCTTACCCCACCCCCTCCTGTCAATGCTCCTCCACCTGACCCGCCACATGCCACGTGTCCCCAGTAAGGACTGACGTTTCTAGTGCTCATTTTAGGAGTGCAGGGTAATTTGTGCCACCTTAGACTCTTACTGGCTGGCAGTCACAGGCGGGCGATGAGCTCTAGTGGCTGGGAGGAAAGCAATAGTCTCTGGCTGCAAGGGGCTACAGCAGGGAAAGGCCTGGGGGAGGGGCAGGCAGAACACCACCTCCCTCCGAAGTGCCACTTCCACTTCCGCTTCCTGTTGGGATGATGAAAGGTCCCACCCAGGGCTGATGTCTGTAGATAAGGCTGTAGACTGCCTCCGGAGACTCACCTCTTCAGGGATCAGTCAACCTGCCTGGAGACAGAGGAGGCTGCTTGGAAGCCAGAACTATCAGCTGGAGGGTGCTTGACAGCACGGGTGCGTGAAGGCTGTGGGCTAATTCGGGCCGACAGCCTTCCGAAGAATCACCCACTGGGACACTGCCCTCCCACTCTGTCCGGGAGAATAAATCACACTGTCAGCTTTAATTTGGGACTCGGCTGATGGGCTGTACAAGGCATCCATGCGTTCTGGCTACAGAGGTCAAGGGCGGCCACAATCCCAAGGCCAGCGCTAAAAAGCCTAGGGACTTCAGGAGAAACAGGGTTGGGAGACCAACAGCTGTGGGGTCCTGCCACACACCAGACAAATTCCTGTTTCTCCTGTAAAACTCCTGGCCCGAGCCTCAAGCTTGGCCCAAGCTGCAAATTCCCGCTTCCCAGAACACGGCTCTGTCATATGCAGACACCCTCCGAGTTCGGAACTTGGTGGGTAGGGACCACAATGGCAGCAGGCGCACTGGTGCTGCGGCTGATAGGTGGCAGTGGCTGCCTTAGAGGCTGCCACAGCCCACCTCCGCCATCCCTATCAGCAACGGCAGTGTCAGAATTAACACCAGCTCATCAGCAGACATTAACTGACCCGGTGCCAGGCACTGTCCCAGGTACTTAAGTTTATGAGCACATTTAACCTATGAACCCCTTTCGAGGCCAGCCAGTGGTGCATCTGAGCCTGGAACTCCGTGTCTGTGTGCTTGGGCTCCCTGTCAACCCATTTTAATTTCACTGACGTGGAGAACGCTACTCTGAAGTGCCAAGTGGAGGCTAGGTGTATGTCCTGGGTGCCCAGGGCCCTGTGGCTTTGCTGATTACAGCTCCTGTCATTCTGCCAACATGCTGCACTACAGGGATGCACAGAGGTACCCAGAAAACGTGGGCAGAGGCAACCAGCAGGACGCCAGGCAGGTGGCTGAGTGGGGGAGCTCTAGACAGGATAACTAAAAGCAGGGGTACCGCTGGGGAAAGAGGGAGCAGAAGTACTTCCCGGGCAATCTACAAGCCCCGCCCCCTCTCCCCTTGGGGCTGCAGGGAGCATTCAGGATGGGTGGCGCACCCCAGAACCGGACAAGACTAGCGGGAGGGACTTATTCCCAGGTGTGTCCCCGGCTGGGAGACTGCCCACAGAGGCTGGACGCACTGCAGCCTGACAGGGTGAAATCTTCACATTGTTGCTACAGGGACATGACAGCGGTGACTGCATAGGGTGGGTAACAAGGGCAGAGTGAGCTCATGCGTGGAGAGCGCTTACAGCAGGGCCTGGCTCGGAGTCAGCGCCCATTAATACCGATTATTTGCGCTCTTCTCCCCTGCGGGGCCAGGCAGTGCCGGCTGCATCAGCACCTGGCTCTCTGCACTCCGCTGCCCTCTGGCCACTTCTTCCAGAAAGCTGGCAACCGAAATGAAAGTTCCTGCTTGCCTTGCAGGAGGGGTGGTGATGTGGCACTGTTATGCCCAATGAGACACAAGTGGTGCCACCCACGGGATTCTGGGAGTGTTCAAATGTGTCACTGGAGTTGCTCCCTAGTCCGGTGCTGTCTGGAGCTGTAGCAGCAGCCCTGTGACCATGAGGACAAAAGCCCCAGAAACGAGGAGGCCTCAGGCCTGACACCAGCCCACCACACTGAGAAACGTTTTTTCCTATCAAGGGCTGTCAGCTTGACAAGGACCTCTCCTCCTGCCCTTTGCACCAATTAGCCAAGAACTGTGGCTAACAAATGGGGATATTACAGAGAGACCTCAGTGGAAACTGTCATGGGGGAGAGGCAGCAACCAGCAGATGCTGACAACGGCGCATGTGAGTTTGAGGAAAAGTGGGGCTTTGTCAGAGTCTCAAAGGTCCCTCCAAAACGTCTTCGAGTTCTATTTGGAAAATGGTGGTGGGGTTGACAGAAGTACCCTGGCAGGCGGACACCATCTTAGCCAAGGGAGTCCCATGACCAATGCCGGCGCTAATACTGGCAGACACCGTAGAGCCCTGGGATGATGCCGTGATAAGGGAACTTTACTTCTGTGATATTCTTCCAAGAGACAATATTGTCTCAATAAAGTCAAGGGAAGGGACTGGAGAGATGGCTCAGTGGTTAAGAGCATTGGCTGCTCTTCCAAAGGTCTTGGGTTCAATATCTAGCACCCACATGGTGGCTCACAACTGTCTGTAACTCCAGTTCCAAGGGATCTAATACCCTCACACCAATGCATATAAAATAAAACTAAATAAGTGATTAAAAAACATAAAGTCAAGGGAAAACATCAAATAAACCCAAATCCAGGCACTCTGAAATCACAGAGTGGGCAGCACGCTTCTTAAGTCACAAGAGACAAGAGAAAGTGCTGGAACCTGGCACAAACCAGAGAAGAGCAAGATGTCATGACGGGCTGGGGAGAAAGCTCACTCAGGAAAGTGTTTGCTGTCCGAGCATGAGGACCTGGCCCTTGTGACAAGAGGCAGGTGTGGCGTGCATGCTTGCGATCTCAGTGCTGAGGCCGAGCAGCAGACTCCTGAGGATCACTGGCCGGCCAGCCTAGTCTAATTGGCAGGAACTAGGTACCAGCCCAAGAACCTGCCTCAAAAACCAAGAGGAAGGGCTCAGGCGCGATTGTTGCTGGTACAGAGGAGAGAGGTTTGGCTCACAGCATTTACATAGGACAGTTCAGAACCACTGCAACTCCAACTCCAGAGGAACCAAACACCTCTGGCCTCCGAAAACACCTGAACACACAAACATTCAAACACACACACACACACACACACACACACACACACACACACACACACACACCCCACCCCAGATAAAAATTTCAAAAGTTAAAAACCCAAACAAAGTCAGGTGTAAGGACGTACACCTTTGATTCCAGCACTTGGGAGGCAGAGATAGGTGGATTTCTGCGAGTTCAAGGCCAGCCTGGTTTACAGGGTGAGTTCTGGAGCACCCATGGCTACATAGTGAGACCTTGTCAAGCGATAACAAAAACAAAACAAACGAGGTGAACGCCAACAAAGCTGTGATGCCTGCACACACAGAGACTGTCCCACAGACAAACTCCAAGGAGCTGGCAAAACTTTACCAAGCCCGGGAAAAGACACCAGGGAAAGCCCAGGGAAGGACCAGCCAGCTGCCCCTGGCTTTACCGCAGAATTACAGCTACAGGGCTAGGATCTTCCATCCTCTGCCCGCCCTGCTGGGGTCTCCCAGCCCTTGCCTGGCACCCCACCGTAGAGGCTGGCATCGGCATTCAGCAACGCTTCATTAGGAACCAAAAGAGCGTATGCCCTGAAGCCGACTTCACCACCTAATACCCATCACAGAACACGGAAGAGCACAGAGCCTGTTAGGGGAAAAAAGATCACGCCCAAACACTCCCAAATTTAACCTACTTAAACCTACACATCCAGATAAGTATTTACCATACATGCATATTTTAATCATGTTCGAGCACCTACGTGGCTGCCGCTGCTGAATTCTGAACCTACAGAGAGCAGGAGCATACAGTAGGTGTTCTGTCTCCCTATACAGCAGGCTCACTAGGAAGTCCTTTGTGTGAACTTACACAAAACCAAACAAGAGTGATGTATACTCTACATAAAATTTAAATTGAATTAAAACAGTGTAAAACCAAACTCCCCTGGGTGTAACTGCTCATGAACAAGGCTCCCTGAGACTCAGTGTTGTGGAGGAATGCTCCAGAAGCATGTGTTTGAAGCTTGGGTTTGATCTTAGACAACAGACTGAAATACGAATATGCATATGTGTACGCATATGTGGGGAGGTGGGGGGGGGCAGCAGCGCATGGCAGTGAGTGACAGCGCGTGACAGCGCTTACCACCAAGGGGGTGTGGGGGGTGACGGGTGCTGCTAGCTCTTCTGATACCTTGTATGCATATTTGAAAATAATAAAGACGTGAATCACCTATAAAACGAAAAGAAATAAGCACAGTACTTACCTTGCCACGCCCTGGATACTCACGAACCTAGAAGGTCTTCTGACAGCCAAGGTCAAAGGTGACGAATCTGTGGAAGGGAAGAGAAAAGGTCACGCCTCTGGCCAAGTGGTGCAGGCCCTCCCACTGGAATAGCCACCTGTCACACTTGACATACAGCCACCAGACTCTGGCACCGAGAGCACGCTGGGAGCAGGAGAGCCGCTGCCCGGCAAACAAGCCTCACAACCCAAGAGCAGGGCTGGCTGGTGTCTGACACACACGAAGATGAGAGGCTGGGGGCAGGCACACAGCAGAGGAAGCCTCCGCAAGGAGAGGAGAGATCAAACAGGTAAGATCACAAACCAGGACTACCCTGGAGAGAAGCCACAGGGTGGCCGGTGCACACTGTCCATGGGGGCACACTGGGAGCAGCCAGCAGGCCAGAGCGGTGGACAGCATGGCAGCGAGGACAAAGGATGGATAGAGGAGTGTGGGACATGCACAGACATTTCTTTCAGGGAGCTACGTGCGGAGAGATGAGAGACAAGCAGCACTTTTCTGGCATCAGTTTAGGCCCATGAATATTTGATAGCGCTGTATTTATTTGGATGAAAGATGAAAAATTCTGAGTATATAACGTGTGTGTGTGTGGGGGGGGGGGTTCGTGTAGTCTCTTCCTGTTCCTGGCCTGGAAGCCAGGTGAGCTGAGCAACAACCACCAGGACGGGCAGAGGAAGGGCGAGAGAGGGATGCTTTACTGACTCTGGCTTGTGAGTCACTTACATCTGGCAGGGACCATCTTCTGCCCTCTGACAAAACACCAACACAGAAGACCAACCAAATCCCGCCCCAAGGATCGAAGAGGGAAGAAGAGACAGAACCCAGGCAGCCTCACTGATGGCCCTGGGTCCTGCACTCACAGCTCCCGACCAACCCAGAAGGGCAGAGGCCGCCGCTCACTACCAGGCACAAGGTAACATTAGAAACAGTCACTACCTCCAGACCCAGCAACTACAGGAAAACACACACTTCAGAAGGACCGGAAGTGCGTCACCCACCCCCCCCCCAGCTGGCCTAACAACTTTGACTTCTGAGATGTTGCACAGGGTGGGCGGGAAGAAGCCAAGCTCTCGACACCTCTTTATTTTATTTTAGCAAATTTCTTCGCTGATCAGGAAGCCCCTGAATGCAGCCCTCTTACATTGCAATGAAAACTGCCTTTATTTATTTATTTATTTCCCCTAAAGTAATACACATTTTGTTTCTTGAGAGAGTCTCACTAGGTAGTCCTGGCTGTCCTGGAGCTCACTGTATAGACCAGGCTGTCCTTGAACTCAGAGCCTTCTGAATGCTGGGATCACAAGTCCTTCGGGGCTAAGAACCTATGGACTGCAACAAGTGGGAGGCCTTTCTGCAGGGGTCACCGCACAGACGGGGAGGAAGGGAAAGCGTGGCCCAGGGGACAGCAGTGAAGGGCCGGTTCAGCCAGAGCTGAGGCCCCCGAGCCTCCTCAGGCGCCCTGGGGTGGGAGGGGGCCCTTGTAGGTACCTCAGCAATCCCGGCATGCCCGTGGCTGTGGCCCATCAGTCAGGGCGTTGCACGCACAGGCCAAGCGCCTCGCTTGCCACAGGTTTATATACCAAGAACACTGTCCCAGAAAAACACAGATGGGGTGACCACAACCCACGGATGCCAAGGTTGAAATCCTCCCCGTGGCCACAGGCATGGGCTTAGAGAGCCACGGTCCAAGCAGGCCGGTCAGAGCTGGTCCTGGAAGTTGTATTGCTGCACAGAAGGGGCGGCAGACATGGACCGACAGGGCTGATTTGCCAACCTGGCAAACCCTCGATAGGAACGCTTGCGTGGCCACTGCCAGGCCAGTTCTGGGCTTTTTGCGTCTGGAGCCATTAGCTTCCTTTTGAGGTTTAAGACAGGGCAATTCTGTCCCAACAGAAATAACAGGACAGGAAGGGACCTGAAAGAACAGGAGTGCATGGTCATTTGTGTTTAAGGGAACATGACCCTTTCCTGACACTGCCGCTTCGCCTTGTGGGAGGAGCCACACTGTGGGGATGCCACAGACCTCTGAGGCAGTGTCCTCGGGACCCGTCCACTTGATGGACACTGAGGTTCCGGATGTGTAGTGACTTGTCTGGGGACACTGAAGGGCCTACTGCAGCCCCAGCGAGGCTGCAGAGGAAAGACCATGACACAAGAGACCCCCACCGCACAGCTCACCATTGGCTTCCTGTGTCACAAAATGGGCTTTCAGGGCAGTGTCTGCCCAAGGTTCCACAACTCCATATTCACCATGCCAAAAACCAATCTTTTGGGAGCTATCTGCAGGCTGATGACCTTGGATTTGGCCCTCACTGAGAGGCCCCTAAGCAGGCACTGCTGTCACGGCTGGGCAGGCATGCTCCTGGCTGCCCCATGGTGAAGAGGCATACTTGCCGCAAACAAAAGGGCCAGGAAACCACGGAGGGAACCCTCTAGAACTCAGCCAAAATAAACCTTTCCTCTTTCCAAGTTTATTGCCTCAGGTAGGTTGTCCCAGCAGGGCAAAGCTGACGAGAACAATCCTCTTTACTTCTGTTTCTGTTGTTTGTTTGTTTGGAGACTGGGTCTGACTCTGAAGCCCAGGCGGGCCTCAACTCTGAGAACGTCCTGCCTCAGTCTCCTGAGTGCTGGAAGGACTGGAGTGGGCCAGACACTCACTTTTAGCATGTGTCGTGGAGAGCAGCCACGCAGCCAGCTGCGTCTCCCTGGGCATCCCAGGCGAGTGGAGGAGAAGCACACCCCCACCGTGAGCTGCACTGTCTCTCCCGGCCTGTCTGAGAGCCTCCTCTGGGGAGCAGAAACTCACCAGCCTCCAAAGGTGTTCAATGGAGCCCCATTTAGAGGTGATTCCCGGCACATCCAGCCCCACCTCATCTTTGAAATAGCAACTCAGGAAGAGATCTGCTCATTCAACCGCCTCTGCCCACATTCCAACAAAGAGCTGATAGAGGAAGGAAGAATTCTGCCTGGGGAAAACAGAGGCCCTCAGCAACCGCTGAGCTCATGCTGCAATTAATCACGTTTTCTCTTATGACCTACATTCTATTAATAACCCACACTAGTGACTGAGCGTGTGCTTCCACTGAGGGATCGATGACCACGACTGGGTCACTGGCTTCCACGACCTTACCTCCTCACCGTCCTCGCCTCTGAAGGTGTGCTAGAGGCCCGGGTCATACACTGCCTGCGACCAGCCCCGGCCGGTGGCTGCGTGGCTCCCAGGCAGACCTCTGCCGGGAAGCTGCTTAGGGAAAACAACACGGTGTGACCGATTCACACAGCAGATTGGCCAAAATGTCAGAGTCTGATACCACCAACTGTGCTGGTGCTGGAGCTTGGGGACTCTCAGTCACTGTGGGTGGGAACAGAGCTGGAACAAACGCTTTTGAAAAGAAAGTTGGCAAATTCTTTCTTTACTTTTTTTTCCCTCTCTTGCAACAGGGTCTCACTTTGCAGCCCGGGCTGGCTTCCAACTACCTTACAGCCTCCCGAGTGCAGGGACTACAGGTGTGGGCCCTTTTATTTTTTATTTATTTTTTGGTGTGTGTTGCCTGGCTTGTTTTTATGTCAACTCGACACAGGCCAGGCTAGGAAGAGGGAACACCAACTGGGAAAATGGCCCCCCTAGACTGGCCTGTGAGCAGATTTATGGGGTATTTCTTTGATTAATGACTGATGTGGGGGTCCTGGGTGGTGTAACAAATCAAGCTGAGCAAGCGAGTAAGCCATGCCCCTCCATGGCCTCTGTATGGGTTCCTGTCTCCAGGTTCCTGCCCAGCCTGAGTTTCTGACCTGACTTCTTTGGATGATAAATTACAAAGTGTAAGACAAAATTAAGCCTTTCCTCCCCAAACTGTGTTTGGTCACAATGTTTTGTTTTTTAATTTTTATTTTATTTTTATTAATTACAGTTTATTCACTTTGTATCCCAGCTGTAGCCCCCTCCCCATCACCTCCCAATCCCACCTCCCTCCCTCTTCTTCTCCTATGCCTCTGGTCACAGTGTTTTATCACAGCAATGGGAACTCCAGCCAGAGAACACAGACATAGCCTGGAAAGTGTCTTAGCAAGACAGACTGTATAGAAACCAAAGCTTTCCACCAAGCAGGATTGGTCACATTCACCCAGCAAGACAGTGTTTGGCCTGAATCAATTCTCAGAAGACCTAAACTGAGTCTAGCTTCTTTTTCGGCCTCCACGAGCATCAGCTAAGAGGTCACGCTGAGGCTAAACCCAGGCTAAGCCCAGCCTGCGCACACATCTGCACATGCCCTGCTGGCTGGGAAATTCTGCAGAGCTCGCGGATCCTTTCTCCTGCTGTCACCAGCCATTTGCTGGATATGCCCACAGTTAAGCCCCTTCCCGCACGGCAATGAAAACAGCCTGTCAGTGTGGCTTCCACCACCGGGTGACTTTCCACAAAGCATTCCCCTGCCCCAGCTAATCAGGTAAAAGTTAGGACAGTGGTCAAGCCACCCAAATAGGTCAGGTTTTGGCTGCTAATCCTCTTATTCATAATACAGTACAAGGGAAGAATTTATCAGTGAAAATGTCCACAGTTATTTAACCTTTCAGGTCCTTCATCTGGTATGTGGGAATAATGAGGGCCCTGGGAGGAATACGTTTTTTAAAAAATGACAACTGTTTACGGCATGATCTGTCACCAGAAAGTGCTTAACAAATGTTATACTTTATTCAAAACACTGTGGGACTTCTGCTAATCTCAAAGTCTCATCCCCCGGACCAACTAGATACATGGAGAACTTTGTGGGCCTGATTCTGGCCGCTTTGGGGGTGGGGAGGGCTAAGGGGAACAGTATGAAGGCCCAGGCTAATCATGAGCAGGAGTGGCTGCTGTGGCTCAGGTTCCCTGGAAAGGAAACAGGCAACCGACCTGCTGCAGTGGCCAACTGCCCACCTGGCAGCCCTGCTTCCCCTCCTTCCAAGACTACATCTGCGGCGCCTCTTGCAGAGTCTCCTGCAGCTAGAGGCGGCCCTAAGTGTTAGTGGGAAGCTGTAGTGAAACTAAAGCTGGATGGCGCTTTTGTGCCCACTTCCCATCGGCCTCACCACCAGCAGCAGTGGGGCTAGAAGTTACCTAAAGATGACTGACAGCTTAGTTCCAGAACAGTGGAGCAGAAGGATCCTTGACTAACGATCCCGCTTCCCTGGTAAACATCAGGCAGCCATGCTGGCCACAGGTCAGCACAGAAAAGTGCTATGGACATTTCACTCGGTAGAGAAATCAGCCTCCGTCAAGCTCACACAGCTTTATTTTTTATCTTCGCTGCTGACAGCCTTTTGCTTGTTTTTATTTTGGTTGAAGAGGGTTCTTGCTGGCTGGCCTGGAGTTTGTTGAGGGGCCCACGTTGGCCTCCAACTTGTGGTCACCTCCCTGCCTCTGCCTCCCGAGTGCTGGGACTGCACCACCACACCTGGCTTTGACAGCCATTTCTCAGGTGACGCTGCGGCCCTCCACAGGGGATGCGCAGTCCCGGGAACGCGGTGCAGAGCACGGCTATCCTCTAAGGCATCCTCACGCTTCAGGCCCTACACTCTCCCCACCTCGCCAGGCAGAGAGATACACACGACACCCCCCAGAATTCTGCTCAGACTGGGGTTACCACTACCTTGCTTTAAAAGCTGAGACGATCAAGGAGCAACAGGAGATATGCTGAGTCATTCACTAGACAACTCTTGCGCACTCTCCTCCAAGTGCACATATCAAGGGAAAGTGCCAGACACGTCGAGCAAAGGTACACGCACAGACAGGCCCTTACGAAGCTCATCTCCCAGATAACGAGCAGAAAACACACAGGCAAACGCATGCCTACATAAGCACGGGTCTTGAGAAGTGCCACGCAGGAAACCAGTATGAGTTTAAACCTAGAACTCAACGAAAACAAAAAGCCCAGAACCAAACAAAACAACACACAAAAACCAAAAGGCAACTGCACGAAAAGGACACCTTCTAACTGAGCAGTGGTGAAGCAAAATTACCATGACTATTCAGCTATGGAAAGGAACAAAAGCCTGACTTCATGTGTGCAGTAGAGGTGAGTCTTTTAGACATGACGCTGAGTGAAAGAAGCCTGGCACAGATGACCAGATTGTGCCTTCTTCAGTCACTGGATCAGCTGCAGCTCAGGCCTGGCTCCCTCCCCTCCTCTCCTCACAAGGGAGGGGCTGCTGTAGGGATGAAAAGCACCCATGTTCATCTTCGCCTTTCTAGGTTGGCGTGGGGACACTCAGCTAACTAGCACGAGGGATAAACGGGACTCATGTGACAGGGAGGGTGGCAGGGTGTGACCCAAGAGGTCGTGAGTCTCCCTCCACTCACCAAGATGTGTCTTCTGAGGGGAACACGTGGCCGTGGGGGCAGAGGGTGTGACGTCAGGGAGGGTGGGAGAGCTGCGCTGAGGAAAGGCTGGGCACCAGAGCTGGACGCCAGAACGCCTGGACACCAGAACGCCGAGGGTGCCCCAGGGCAGGCCAGTGAGGCGGTCTCTTGGGGACGTGGCCACGTACAGCATGTTAAAGACACGGCAGGGAGCCAGGCATGACAGAGCATGCATTTAATGCCAGCGCTTGGGAGGCAGAGGCAGGCGGATCTGTGTGTGTTCGAGGCCAGCCTGGTCCACGGAGTGAGTTCCAGGACAGCCAGGGAGACAGCCCGAGGTAAGCAGGCTGTGGGACATGGAAGATAGTCGCGTGTCACCTGTGCTCATCAATTCCTCAGCAGCCAGCGGCATGGGTGAGCTCCATTAAATTCACTGCTAGTGAGGAGTGAGCAAGTGTTTTAGTTCTGGGGCCTGTTTTGCCGTTGTGACAATACTGCACTGAACAACCCTTTGTGCCAGAGCTATTTCTCCCTGCAGGGTGTGGCCTGAGGACTGGCCGTGCTGGGTCACACACTGCTGCCCAGTGAACTCATTTCCAAGGCAAGCTGTGTGCTTCCCTTCACTGCGTCTCTTTGCAAGGACAGCTGAAACAGGGTCCACTGTGTAAGGCTCGGGGTGGCAGGGACAGGGTACCGAGCCTGTCTGTTCACTGCGCACCTCTCTGAATGCTCTTCCACATGCATACTCTGCTCATTCAAAGAAATAAGTAGGAAGCCTTCCCCCGACTGTGTTCTAAGAAGGTCACAGTGATTCACACATTCCCCCAGCAGCTAGAAAGACTCACGCAGCTCATTCATGCCCTATATATTTCTCCTTCAGGGCTGTGCATCTCCACAATTTCCCCCTTTCCCCTCTTCTTTTCCTTTTGAACCTGGAATGGGCTGAGACACGTCACATTTCATCATCTTTAGATCTGCAGTCCCTTCTGGTCTCCAGCCAGTAGGGAGGCATGCAGCGAGCTCCCAGAGAGGCATGTTTGACAGGCCTCCTCTCCCGGGCTGGGGCCAGCTCTCAGGGTCTGTGGCTCTAATGGCAGAAGGAGACAAAGACACCCTCTCTTCACAGTCAATTTCCAACTCTCCCCAGCTGAGCCATCCTCGATAACTGGGTGACACAGAGCTCCCCGGAAGCCTGGAGCCCTTCTGAGAGGGCGAGGGAGGCCTATGGCAACCATCACTCACGGGATCTGCCCTCTGAGGAGCAAGGTCAGAGGACCCAGAGGGAAAGGAACATAGCCTGGGGGCGAATCACTGCATACAAACAAGATGTCTGCTCCCACACTTCCTACAGCCCTGGCTCCTCCAGTCTTGGCCAGTACTAAACCCTGGCCAGCCGGTGCTGAGCCCTCCTCAGGGTGGGTGGACTTCCTCCGTGTCCCCGAGGTTGCCCCGAGTCACCTGGTTCCATTCCTCACAGGGCATTTGCTGTAGTCTCGCCCTTCTTTGGTCGTGTCAGGGAGATTCTGTTCACCATGGGATCGGGGACTCCGAAGGCCCCTCGAGACACTCAGAACACCACCAAGCGAACGCTCTCGGCTCTACCATCAGCTCCTCTCAGGACTCCAGCTTGACTGCCAGCACTAGGGATCCCACACTAGGGGTCAGGTCCAGGGCTCTGATACATCCTGTGCACACGCCCAAACCACTCGCACATACACATACGGGATTTCAAAAAAATCTTTACAAGCATAGAACCAGGCCTACATAGGACATACAACTCGCACGGGGTAGAAAATAAGCAAACTACTAACATTTTGGGCACAGAAATCGTGAGACCTCACCTGTGGTTCTCTGTGCACAACCGCCCTGAACAAAAGCTAAAGGCCGGCACGAGATGGCAGCCTGTGTCTTCTCGCAGGCTGACTTTGAAAAGGGGTTGTGGGCAAAGGAAGGTCTTTTAACAACACAAAAAGGCAGTCTACAGAGACTTCTTCCTCATCCCAAGCAGGTAAAACAGTGGGCCTTCCGTTTTCCAGTCCATTACTGTCTGTGTGTGAAGGGACAGGGGGGGGGGGGGCTGGGTTCACCTTGTGTTCCAGGCAGGCCTGTTACCATCCAGCCACCACAGGCTTATTAAGCAACTGCTATAGGCCAGATACTGATGGAGAGCTGTGGATACGGAACGAAACATACAAGATCACCTTCCTGAAAACTTGTATTCTTGGGGTGGGAGGATGAAAAAGTCAACACATAATATCAGGCAATGATTACCAAGCAGTGAAGAGAAATAAAGCCTGGACACAAAGTGACAGGGAGAGGGATTTAAATGGTGTTAAGAAAGGTCTTTCTAAAGCAATGTCACAATCCTTTAAGTAGAGCCCTGAAAAAAATGAATTTAATTATAGTCTCTCTCTCTTATATACAGACATATATAATGAACACAAACACACCATAATTTGTGTGTGTGTGTGGTGCTAGAGATGGAACTCAGGGCCTCACACATGCCAGTCAAGCCCACTACACTGAGCCACACCCAGCTCCTCACTGGGGGATTCTAGGCAGGGGCTCCACCACTGAGCCACACCCTCAGCCCCTCACTGGGGGATTCTAGGCAGGGGCTCTACCCTTGAGCCACACCCCAGCCCCTCACTGGGGGATTCTAGGCAGGGGCTCCACCACTGAGCCACACCCTCAGCCCCTCACTGGGGTATTCTAGGCAGGGGCTCCACCACTGAGCCATACCCCAGCCCCTCACTGGGGATTCTAGGCAGGGGCTCCACCACTGAGCCACACCCCACCCCCTCACTGAAGGATTCTAGGCAGGGGCTCCACCACTGAGCCACACCTCAGCCCCTCACTGGGGGATTCTAGGCAGGGGCTCCACCACTGAGCCACACCTCAGCCCCTCACTGGGGGATTCTAGGCAGGGGCTCCACCACTGAGCCACACCCCACCCCCTCAACTGGGGATTCTAGGCAGGGGCTCCACCACTGAGCC
>REGO01000034.1:1413585-1443157 GCA_010120015.1 Rhombomys opimus
CTCACTGGGGGATTCTAGGCAGGGGCTCCACCACTGAGCCACACCCCAGCCCCTCACTGGGGGATTCTAGGCAGGGGCTCCACCACTGAGCCACAGCCAGCCCCTCACTGGGGGGTTCTAGACAAGCAGCCTATAATTGAGCTACATCCCAGTCATTCGTATATTCAGAACATGCCAAGATGGAATGGAACTACAATCTTTGCAAAACCTCTACTCCCCCCTTCTCCTGGGTAAAAGGGTGACACATTATTATTAATGAGAAAACTGAGAGTGGCTGTGCATGCCTGTAATCACAGTACTTGTGAAGTAAAGGAATAAATCTCATGCCAAGTTCAAGGCTAGCCTGGGGTACATAGCAAGTTCTAGACCATAAAAGACCCTGTCTAAAACGAACAACTAGCCAGCACCTACCCAAACAAAACAAAGCAAAACAAAAACAAAGGAACCCAAGTTTCTGACTACGGTGGCACACGGGGCCGAGTCTTCAAGGATGAGCTCTGGGGAAGCCACACCTCTGAATGTTCTGGTTATAACCATCTTCTCTCCCCACCTCACTGAAACCCAGAGTCTGTGGCTTCAGTCCCCACCCTTCGACTCCCAGCCATGTCAGCCAACCGTGTGGGAGGCCTTGCCAGAGGAGGAGACCATGCTGTCCTCCTACAAGACAACCCTCCGCTTGCTTTCTGAGGCAGATAGCAGTCCCCAGCCACAGACAGGCTGGAGCTTGCGCAGGCCTCACGGTTCAGCATGCCCTTCCTAACTACGAAGGAAAGAAAGCTGTCTTTCTTTCCATTTTCATACCTGGTGGCATGGCACAGCCATAGAAGGATGTCCAATTAGGCCCTCATCCCATTTTCACAGCTGCATGTGTGCCATGATATGGGCCTGCCTAATTCATTCATTCTGTACCCCCACACCAGACAGACAGGATGCTTTTCATTCTTTTTACAAAAAGATTTTGGTGTGTGTGTGTGTGTGTGTGTGTACACGCATGTGCGTGTACCGGTGAATGTGGAGGCCAGAAGAGGCTAACAGATTCCCTGGAGCTGGAGTTACAGGTGTTGTAAGCTGTCCAATATGGCTGCTGGAGACTCGATTCTGGTCCTCTGTGAGCGCAGCGAGGGGACAGGAAAGGAAGGTCCTTTAAACAGAGAGCCAGCACCATCACTGATGTCCAGTGTGTCCAGCCCGTGTCCTATGGGGCAGGTCAGCTTGAGCTGACGCGTGATCGTGTTCTGTCCAGAGTGAGCCGTGTCCTCAGGCCAGAAGCTGGCCCACATTTGTTATGTCTTCCTCCATCCGTTTGGAAACTGACTTGTTCCACTAATAATTGGAGCCGTTTCAGATGAGGGCGCAGTGGCGTGCCAGCGGCTCACGGCCGGGACCCCGACTGGGCTCCTGCTGCTGTGCCCAGCCTCCTCTCTGACCCTCACTCTGATTGCACAGCCTCCTGCTGAGTTCCATTCTTATGGCCATTTCTGGAATGAACGAAAACCAAAATGGCTGGCCACACCTTTGAGGGATTTTTTTTCCTTATTTATTTGAAGTGGGAAGACCCACTTCTAATCAGGTCTCAGAGGTGAGAAGATCCACCTTCAACCCGGGCCACGCCTTCTGCTGGCAGCAGAAGACACGGAAGAAGGAAGCCTTGGCTGCTTGCTCTCCCTCTCGCTGCCAAGCTGACTCCTTCACTGGCATTAGAGCCAGCTTCCTCGGGATTCCAGTGTCTACTGACCGGGTGAGACACCCGGCCTCGTGCACTGAACTACTGGATTCTATATTCCTTCTATCCTTCTGGTCTTCTGGAGAACCCTAATACACCCACAAACTTAGCTGTGATGTCACCTGCATTAGTCTACACCCTGAGCAGGAATGGGGAGACACGCTGGCGAGGGCTGAGGAGTGGCTTCAGGGTATCAGGAAGAGGCAGTTTTACGGAGAGAAAGTCGGGCCTGGACTTAGGATGGCGGAAATACTAGAAACCCTAGAGACTGTTAGTGGGTGTGGTATCTGGCGCAACAACCCCCACCCAGAACTGGTGCTGTGGTGGCCTCTGGGAAGCCAGCAGACAGCGGCAGGAAGGACACCCTCCACGGTAGTCGGATGCTGTGAGCCAACGCTTCAGTGAAGACCCACGCACACAGCAGACCCAGGAAATCCCACCACCTGGTCACGCTCCTGTTCCATTCCGTGTCTGTGGTCACGCAGTGAGAGAGATCACCTGAGAACACGTTTTCCGCTTCAAGCCTGAAGTGATGGAGGACTGCACTGGGAGGGGGCACGGCAATCCACCAGCGGGCTGGTGCCGGCCACAGACGACCACTGCTACCAGCTCGGGGCGGGGTGTTCTCCCAGACACTCCCCCACATAACCGTTTGCAGGTTTTCTTCCCATGGCCCCCATCAGCCATGTTCTGTTTTCAGTGTCAGCTGCACAGCACTTGCCTGGCACCTACCAGTGAGGGGCAGGGCATATCTGCCTTGGCATAAAGTGCTTGCCAGCACCAGGCCTTGGGTTTGTTCCCCAGCACTGCAAAAATACAGGAAAACAGAAAAATTCTGTATATCGATTTTAATTATCAACATATGAGAATATTAGCTACTCCTACTCAGCGAATGGTTAGAAGCATGGCTCTGGGGCAGACAGAAACACAGGCCAGTGTGTAGCCTGGAGCCACACCCAAACGCATGATGCTTGGATCTTGACTGTCGAGGCTCTACTACCAACTAGACGTGTGCTTTTATCAAATGACAAGGCAGCAAGGCTGCAGAAGAAAAGACAGCCATGAGCCTGGGCTCCAGCACACTGCTCTCCCCTTCCTTGGCCATCAGGGGGGACAGAATCTCTGAGGACGGCTGTGCGGATCTGACAGAATGACAGTAAGCGATTTACAGCAGCAGCCAGCACTTGCCACTCAACGGGCTTCGGGCCTCGTCACTGCGCACTGCTGGGGGGAAGCACGTGGAGGTGTTGTGTGAAAAAGCCCTGCTCACTTGAAGTTAGCCATTCCACAGGTAGCTACGGGCTGGCAAGATGGCACAGCAGGGAAGGGTGCTTGCCACCTAAGCCTGGTGACCTGAGTTTGACCTCCAGAACCCACATAAAGGTAGGAGGACAGAACTGACGCCACAAAGTTGTTCTCTGGTTGCCACAAGCAACCTATGCCTCACAGATACGCGCACACACACACACCAGCGGTTCTCACCTCCCTATGCCGTGACCCTTTAATATGGTTCTTCATGTTGTGGTGACCCCCAACCACAACATTATTTTCATTGCGACCTCATAACTGTCATTTTGCTGCTGTTATGAACTGTAATATAAATATCTGTGTTTTGCCACAGTCCGAGGTGACGGCCTGTGAAAGGGTTGACCCACAGGCTGAGAACCACTTGTTTTAAAAGAACATAAACAAAAGGAAAGCAAGCAAGGGAGGCAGATACTCGTGAGCGTGACTGTTGCTTTTATGACATGACAAGACGGGTCGATCACCCCTAATCCAAAAACGTGCTGAGAAAATGCACGTGGCAGGTCTGGCGCCGGCCCTGAAGATGCAGCAAAACTGGTGTGCTCAGAATTTTCCACAAAACCACTTCCAGGCCTTGTGTGTCACCAGATCCTTCAAACACACTCACAGATAGCTCGAGTCTCCACGAGTGTTCCAAAATCTGCAACACTGCCGGTCTCAAGCACTTTGGATAAAAGATGGCTGTGAGTTCGAGGCCGGCCTGGTCTACAGAGCGAGTCCAGGACAGCCAGGGCTCCACAGAGAAACCCTGCCTAGAAAAAACAAAAGCCAAAACAAACAGAAGAAGATCCTTGACCTTGGGGACTGAAAATCGGGGCAGGGTCAGCTGTGCCCAGTACACTCAAGGCTCTATCAGCCCAGCTACCACACAAGAGCAAACCAACGCTGTTTAAGAGCGTATTCAACCTTTGTGACCGCCCCGCCCTTCCCATTTCCAAGCTAAAGCAAGGCACATTTTAGGGGAGAGTTATGCCAACCACCAAAGAGACTCAGCCCTGCCTTTACGGAGCGGACACTGGAGAGGTTGGCCCTGACTACACAGGCTCCGGAGCTCGGAGAGGAGGGTGCGCTGCCACGGGCAGGCCCTTTGCGGTGACGTGGGGTCTGCGGGAGGACTCGGCATGAGCCCAGTAAGAAGGACTAAGGGAAAGGGGGCGTGGGGGCAAAGAAGAGCGGCCTAGGAACAGAAAGCAAAGTCACACCCAGGACAGCAGAGGGGCGGGCGGCCGGAGGGCAGGCAGCAGAGAGACCCACAGGACTAGGGTGGGGATGCGCAGCAGGCAGAGGTCACGAAAGCTTTGCTTGGCGGGCCACGCTGCAGAGATAGCCCGCCCACAGGAGACTGCTTCTGGAACCTGGAACCATGGCTCACAACCAGCCGGGAGCAGACCGGCTGCAGGGTAACAGTGGCCAGGAGGTGTGAGCCAACCTCTGTTCTTAGGAGTACTGTGTACGTGACCCCAGCTCACAGGACCGAGAGAGAGGACAGCAGGCAAGCCTACAAGAGATGTCAAAGACGGGGATCCCAACTGAAGGCATTCATTTCAGCCGGGCACTGGGTGGTCCACAGAGAGATGCCTTCCACCCCTCAGGTTATTCTGGATGAGTCTGAGAATGACGCTCCAGAAGGCTGGCATATGGTATGTGTCTGGGCAGCTTGCGGATGGCCAGGGCTGCCCACCAGCACCAGGAAAGACAGGAAGAAAGGCCTGAAGGTGACAGAGTGAATAACGGACATAGAGGTGGAGAGGGAAGCATAGGAAGAGCACCCCAGGAGAGCCATGTTCAATTCTGATCCCAGTGCATTTGGTGGCTGGCCCCAGCATTTGGGCTCAGGATAGGAGTAATTGCTGTATTATTACAGTAACAGTCCCACCCCTCCTGTTACTGCGTTTGGGCCTAGGAAAGCCACATGACCTATGTTATCCAATCAGAGGAGTGCGGACCCTTTGCACCAAGGCTGAGATGACTAACCTCTCTCTTAGGACAGGGGCATACAACTCCAATTACTGCTGGCAGCTTGACCTCCGGCCTCCAGGGAGGCCAAGATGGAAGGTGATGCTGAAATCAGAGGAACCAATGAAGGGACAGAAACAAAGCAGGTCCCTGAGAATAGTCGCGCCCTCCTGACCAACCAGTGCAGGCGGTGAGTCTGCCTCTGGGGTTTCCGGGAGGGTAAGCCGGCCCCACCCCCAACAGGGTTTGTGCCAGGCCCAGTTGCTGTCTAGCCCGCAGACCTTTCCGAACCCTGCTCTGGTTCGCTGAGCCACATCAGCATCCTCTGGCTGCCATGGAGAGAGCTGGCCAACAATTTAGCTTGGCTCCCCCTCCCTCCCTCCCACCCCCAGCTTTCCCGGCTGCAAAATAGGAAAATTATAAACACTTGATCAAATTTAAAGACACCCGAGCATACTGCAGCTCAGCCATGTGCACACCACACAACACTTTAGCACAGACGACAGCGGGGGCCCGTGAGACTGTGCTGCCTGGGGCATCGTGGCTGTCACTGTGTGAGGTCACTGGACGCTGCTGGTTAGCAGGGCAGGCTCATTCTGCAGCACTGAGAGGGCACCTGACAGTTTCAGTCCCAGAGAGCAAGGAGCCACAGCCCTCCCTCATCTGGGTGGTAGTTCTTTTGTTCAGGTCAGAGAGCCCTTTCTTCCTGGTGGCCAAGGACAGCTAGCCCAGTTTCCGCCAGGAGGGTGACAAATCGGCCTTGGTGGGGGGTCTGAATGGAGACCGCCATTGGCTTCTCCAGGAGCCAGGCGGTAGAGGAAACTCATGAGCTCACGTCTCCACCAGACACAAGCTGCACTCTCATGTTTCCAAGCACAGGCTGAGGCCTGCTGGCACCATCCTGAGGGGAGACAAAAGAGAGCACCCTGGGACGGAGAAACTGTGACATGGCGGGTTCTACAACCAAGTCTGGTGGGAGGAGGCTTGCAGGCTGGATTCTAGCCATATCCGGCCGCCCTTTTGAGCGGCTACAAGGCAGCAGGAAAAAGGGACCCGCCACATCTGTATTTACAGCTGGGAACTGGCACCAGCATGGGAAACTCGCAAATAAACCCAGTCAGGAAGTGAGAGGTGGAAGATGCTTCCATGGCAACGCCCATCTGGAGATCCCTGACCGCAGCTGGAAGTACTCAGGGAGAAGGCTTATCGAGAGATGGACACAGCAGCGTTCATTTTTCCTGTTTGCACCCAGACTTTGATACTTAAGCTACACTTCCTTGGGGAGTCTCTGTGAACCTCTTGTTCTACAGCTCAAAAATCCTACTCATCGTCTGAACACTTATCCAGATGGCTGAGTGTTTCTGGTATTTTCCTCTAGACCTGTGGGCTCCAGGAAGGAGGGACTGTCTGCCTTGCTCATCAGTGCCTGGCTTGGAAGAAGTGTCCAGCTGAAAAGGAAGTGTCTTGTTCTCAGTTTACTGCTTTTCATGACGTTAACTAGTATGTAAGTGCACGGGAAGGGACGGGATGCTCGCTCCTTCATGAAGGCCACCACCCTGTCATTTTCAGAGGAGGTTCTTTTAGCAACAAGCACTGTCAGGAAAAAGGGAAACCCATATCCACAGAATGATGCTGAATCCCTCCCTTACACCAGATGCAGAATGTACCTCAAAATGCACCTAAAATCCCTGCGTGTGAGCTAAAACCACAGAACCCTTAGAGGACCTGGAGAAAGGCTTCATGGCTCCAAACCAGGCAGTGACTTCTCAGTTACAATAACAGCAGCACACACAGCAACAATAAAAAACAAACAAAAACCCAACATCTTTGAAAGAAAAACTTTTGTGTACTAAAAGACACTATTCAGCAGGGTGGAAAGGCTGCCGTGGGATGAGAGACAATGTTTTCACATCATCTCTTTGGTAAGAGACTGGGGCCAGCAGGAGGGCTCCGTGGGTAAAGGTTCTTGCCGCCTAAACCCAGCAACCTCAGTTCAATCCCCGGAACTCACATAAAGGTGGAGGAAATAACCAGCTCCACACAGCTGTCCTGACTTCCACCCACACCACATAATAAAAATAAAATAGAATAAAACTTTAATAAAAAGAGATCAATATTCAGAATATATAAAATACTTATAAAACCCAACAACAAAAGCAATCCCATTAAAACATGGGCAAAGGACCCGAGTAGCCATTCCTCCAAAAAAGAGACACCAAGACCCTGACTCTCAATTTCTCTCTCGGAAAATGCAAGCCAAATGGGCTGTCCCTGCACAACGGGTAAGGCGGCCGTGCTCGCTGGACATGGTGACGCACACTTCGGTCACAGCACTCAGGTGCAGCCTGGTCTGCACAGCCTGACACTGTCTCACAACACACAAACGTGGCTGCAGTCACAAAAGGGAAAATGAGTCTGCGGGAGAGAGCTGGCCAGGCTCACGCTGTGTCCCGACACGGATGCCGACGGGGCAGGCAGCCGCTGTGGAAACGGCGCAGCGGTGCTGCACAGCAGTACCTGGAGAGCTAACCCAATCCCGCAGGCCCGCTTCTCTGCACACGACCCTGGAGGGGCACGTGGAGATCTAGACGTGGTGGTGCAGGCCTGTAATCTAGCGCTTGAGAAGGAGGCAGGAGGATCAAGAGCAGCTTTTGCTACAGAGAGTCTGGGGTCACCCCATCTCAGAAAATCAAAGCAAAACAGGAAGAGCTGAGGTGGAGAGTCAGAGCTCACTCGTGCGGGCTCCTCACTATAGCCAAGGGGCAAGCGGCCACCCACAGAGAAGAGGCAAGGGAGCGGGCACGCGCCACGTCCAGGAGGAGCCCGCTGACACTGCTACACCAAGCACCCCGGGCACAAAGGGACAAATGCCACACTACTGCCCCCAGTCAGCAGCGCTGGGAGCCTGAGGCACTGCTGTTTACAGGGCACTGGGTCCAGCTTGGCAAGACGGAAATTATCCTTCAGGTGGGTGTGGTGACAGCTGGGCAACAATGAACCACGTGGTTAAAACAGCTAAGGTGTGGAGCACCTACGTTTATGCATCCAATAACAGAACCGGATACAGTATCAGAAAAGTATATTCTTGGGTGCTGGGTTACCACACAACTGTCCATATTTAGGGGATCAGCCTGGCATAGTATATACGGATACAAATATACACACATGCATACACACAGATATATGTTGTAGAATAATCAGTCTACAACAGCAAAATTGATGCTATTTTATCACAGCAAAAATTAAATGATTAAAAAAGCAAATTTCAAGTTAGGCATATCACACACACAACTCTGCCATGTCAAGAAGACGGCAGAGGATGGTACAGACAGCAAGAACAAGGGTGGAAGCCACGGGTGCTCTTTATCTCAGGAGCTTCTGAGGGATGCCTTTCTGTTCCTGCCGAGAGGAGGTGGAGGGACCCTGGACAGGAAACGGTTACGGTCAGCGAGGCCGTCATCAGCCACCACAGAGGCCACAGCACAGCTGCTTTTTCACCTGAGTGCACGTGTGTGGGTGTGAAGGCAAAGGCACGCCGGAGGACAACCTTGTGGTGTCATCGTCGGTCACTGCCCACCTCACTTTCTGAGATGAGGTCTCTTGCTGAACCTGGAGCCAGCCAAGAGGGCTGCTCTGGCCAGCCAGTGAGGACTGCATGGGGTTCCAGGAGTGCCACTGTGCGATTCGCACAGACGCCGGGGATCTGAACTTAGCTCTTCACGTGTGACGAGAACTTCACCAACCCAGACAACTTCCCACCCTACTTCCTGCTGGGCACAGCGGTTCATGCCTCTAATCCCAGCACTCGCTCGGGAGGTTGAGCAGGCCAGCCTGGGCAGCAGAGCGAGACCTCAAAACAAGAAGAAAGGTCCAGCGAGACCCCAGGAAGATTAGAAGTCCAAGGTCACCGCAGTCACATCCAGTCTGAGGTCAGCCCATGCAAGCATGAACTGGTGCAAGCGCCGCTTTTCTGCATCCCAAATAGTCTTGGGAAGGGCAGACACGGAGAAGGAAAGACTATGAAACTAAGCACGAGCTCTCCCCGAAGGGACGCTGTCCCGCCGAAGGATAGCTCATTTCCTCCCAGCCTTTCCCCCAGGAGAGGCTGTATCTGGGGAGGAAGCAGGTGACACGTTCTCTGTGTAAATTCTCTCTCCCAGGCCTCCCCAGACTTTAAACAGGGGAGAAATAGCAGTTGTTTCTGTACAGTTGGGGTAGGCTGTGAATTCAAAGCTAGCCTCCAGTATGTGATGAAAACATGTTAGGGAAAAAAAAAAAAATCAAAATTATGAGTTTCTGTCTTTAGACGGTGCTAAATGGTGAGCCTACTTCTCCAAAGGAGAGGCTCTGGGGACGGAGCTGCTTTTCCAGTCTCCGAATCCACCTAAGCCATCAGTACGCGCTAAATGCCCAAACACAAGTCAGATACAACAGTTGTTCCGGCAATGTTAACTGTGCACCCTTTTTACTTTTTTTCAAGATGCAAAGTTGCTTTCTTTATGTTGAGGGTAGGGGTACGTGTTTGAGACAGAGTCTTTGTAGCACAGGTTGTCCTGGAATGTGGACTAAGTAGCTCAGGATGACCCTGAACTTGTGATAACTCTCCTGTCTCAGCCTCCAGAATACTAGCCACCAACCTGGCTTAAGAGAGGTGAAGCTTAAAACTTGACAATTGTTATTTAATTAACCCTTATTATCTTAGGAGGTAACGCGACGATCACTTTACAGATAAAGATTCCTGGCACAAGGAGGGCTAGTGACATTCCCAATGTCGTAAGACAATGAAGTGGTGATGTAGGGATTTGAACCCAGGTCACCTGGCCGCATGTTCTCTCTGTCCCCTTCTTTACACTGCAGATGGCCCTGCAGTAAGGACATCAGCTCTAGGCTCCAGATTCCCACTGTCCGTGTTGCCAAGAGTGTGATTATTCATCCTTCTCAGCAGACTCATTCTGCTTCCTAAAGGAAATGAGAAATTGCTGGAATTCAGTAAAAGTGAGACAGCCGGAAGCTGCAGCTGACCACAGGCACACGTGGGTCATCTGTAGGGCTGTCCCGGAAAAATTCCTGAGCGATGACCTTGCCGCACCAAGAGAAGGCCAGAGCCTGGGTGGGTCACCCTCTGCTGCCGGGCCACACCCAGCACCAGACCAGCCAGGCCCTTCTCCCTTACGGAGTGGTGGAGTATGGACCCCACAGTCGGGAGACCAGAGGAGAGGCTGACGGCTGTGTGTAAAGCCATGGAGGGCTGCTCATGTGTGTTCAGGGGATGACGGAGACTGCGGGCCTGCCCAGGCCCTGCGGAGCCTCAGCCTGTTGTCCGTGCCACGTCCGACAGGGCCTCTCCCCCAGCTCACAGGGAAACCAGACCCACCGGGGAGAGGGATCCTGGAAACTAGCCACTGGGGAGCTTTGCCTCCCAAGCAGGAAGAGATGAGAAATCACAACTTAGGAGGGAAAACTTAGATCATACCAAATGCTGAGCCAAAAGGTCCTAACCAAGGGAACCACGGCGGACACACAGAGAGGACAGCACCTGGCAGCGACAGCTCAAACTACCTCTGTAGAGCTTCTCGCCACCAGGCATTCTCATTCATAGTCTGTCTCTGTGTCTCTGCCTCTCTCCTGTTTTGTTAACATTCCAAAAGATTAAGGTGTAATAAACACCCATGTGCTGAAACCCTGACCTAACAGCTGTGAGGACTATGAGGTCTGCTTCAGCTTCCTCCCTTTCCTGCCTCACACTGAAATATTGATTTGAGGCAGGGTCTCACTATGGAGCCCTGACTAACCTGGAACTCACTCTGTAGACCAGGCTGGCCTCAAACTCCTAGAAATTCGCCTGTCTCTGCCTCCCGAGTGTTGGGATTGAAGGAGTGTGCCACCATGACTGGCTGAAATGCTTATTAAGACAAATCCTGGACACCATGTCACTCCAATACCACAGAGTTCAGATTGAAACTCTGAAGAATATGGGTTTTTAAATTGGGTGTGGTGGAATATGCCTGGAATCCACCACTGGAATGGTGGAGGCAGGAGAATTGCTGCAAGGCTGAGGCCAGACTAAGCTACATAGCAACTCCCTCAAAAACTTTCAACAACGAGATGGGCAGGCCAGAAAGAGAGGGGGAGAGAGTTGGTAGGGACAGTGGGAGCAGGCTGCACTGTCCGAGTGCCTGTCGCTTAGGCTCGCTCACTCCTGTCAGAGCAAGTAGGAACAAGTATGTAGTCCCAGGACAGACGGACTCCAGCTCGGGACCACAGTGCACCTTGGTTCTTGAGACAGAGCCATCCCTGCCTTTCTGGAAGGCCTCTTTGCAACGCAAATCCAAAAGAACTTAGCAGGTCCTAAGCTCTCTGACTCAGACCTTCCACTCCTGTACTCCTCAGAGAAAGTCTTCTGAAGTCAAGCACGCGCCTGGCAGCGCCCAGGGTTACCCAGCTCTTCCAGGCCACAGGCCGGGCTTGACCCTAAAGCAGGTGTTGGCATGGTGCCAAGCGAGGCCTGACCATCAGGTCATTGCTACAAGCCCCTGGGCACTCCCGACTCTGGTGGTGACTGTCTGCTTAGGGGAACCCCCAGTAGGGAGGAAGCAGTGACAGTGAAATTCGAGGGCAGAAAACGGCGGTGCCACCCCACAGGCAGCAGCGTATTAGCAGACACAGGGGCTGTGCCGGCTTCCTCCCCCGCCTAGCACCCCCTCCCGTGGCTAGGCATCACTACTCCTTAAGGCTGGTATAAGATGGGCTGGGGACTGGGCGTGGGGGAGACTGTCTTTAGTCTTAGCAGAGGCCAAACTCTTTGAGATTGGGGCCATCCTGGTCTACAAAGTGAGTTCCAGGGTGGCTGAGAGCTACAGGGTAAGACTGCTTCAGAAAGGAGATGGGTCCTGGGGAGAGGCTGGCAAAGAACGCTACACTGGGAGGAGGAGCTCGCCCAGAGGAGGCCGCAGTGAAGCCGCTGAAGAAACGATGCCGTGGAGGCCCGAAAGCAGATTTTAGTAGTGGGGACTAGAGGGCACTTAAATACATGGAGCGTCCCACACATTCACACACACCAGAGATCCGCACTGCCCACCATAAACATCTCGGGGAGGGCGGGGCGGGTGGCGCCCAGCGGCAGAGGCCCGGCTCCCAACACACCTTCAGTCACCTCAAACTTCAATGTCCCGAATTTTCATTTATCAAAAGAAATGGAAATGAAAACTATCCTCTTTCCACTAGGTTGACAATCAAGGGGGCTTTGTGCCTGCACCTAACCTGTTGGCACACTGAGGATATGGCTTCGGGCAGAGCCTTTGGAAGGTGGGGGAGGGGCAACACGATAGACACACCCACTCCTTCAGGCTTCCTGATGACGTAGGAAGAGCAACTCCAAACATCCTCGATCAGCCACCAGCCCACACCACTTCCCTGTGACCCTGGCAGAACACAGGCTTCCCTTCAAAGTCCAGCCATGGCTCCTCCACAGCTCTCCCAGCCAGGCCCAGGCAGAATCCGCCCTTCGATCACTGCTCTGCCTGGCCCTCAGGCTCATCAGCCTGCACTGCAGCCAGCTGGGTGGCCCTGCTGGGGAGGAGGTGCCTACAGGAGCAGAAAGCTGTGGGCTCCACCTTTTACTGGGTGCTATCAGCTCTCTGGATCCTCGCAAGCCGTTTTCTCTTCCCTCCTGAGGTGGTTTAACGAGAATGGCCCCAATAGGCTAATACATTTGAATGTTTGGTTCCCCGCTGGGGGAACTGGCTGGGAAGGATGAGGAGGTGTGGCTTTTTGGAGCAGGGGTGTCACAGGCGTTGAGATTTCAGACCAGGCCATTTCCAGTTCGCTTCTTCTCTCTGCCTCACAGTGGGCACCTCCACCCGTGAGCTCTCAACACGGCTCCAGTGCCATGTCTGCCTTCCTGCTGCCATGCTTTCCAACAGAGCTTCCTGGGCTCCCTCTGAAGCTGTGCAGTAAGTCGCTATTTAAATGCCTTCTTGAGTTGCCTTGGGCACGGTGTCTCTTCAGTGCAATGGGAAAGTAACCATGGCACTTGCAATCCTGGACTCTTCCTGTGTACAGAGGAAACGGGAGTAGCCCCCAGCCATGGAGAACACCAGCTGAGGGCCATCCCCAGCCCTTCTCTGCATGTCTGGCGCTGGACATAAGTGCAATTTTCTCAGCCTTCCCTGCAGCAAGGGCCATTGACTCCGCTATGGACAAAGAGATATAAAAAGCTCTGCCAGGGGTCCAGGGGTCTGCTCGGATGCTGTACTCACAGCGTGACCACCAGGCTGAGGCAGCCTTTTCACGACCACATGGCAGCCAATGGAGGAACCCAACACGTGCTCCCAGGACTGGGATAAACAGGGGTGTGCTTGAAGGTGACCGAAGGCAAGCTGGGGCCTCCGCACTGACAGCTGGGGTCACCTCCTCCAGGTTGTTTGAGAGGACAGGAAGTCATCCCCACCATCTGGCCCGGACACAGGAGGCATCCTGTCACCTACAGCTGGTGTCCCCAGAAGACAGCCTCAGAGTGCGAAGACTCCATGCCACCCGGCCAGGACGCCCTTAACACACTGGCACTCCACATCAGCTAAAGGGCTTAGCGCTCTCACAGTCCGCTGCCCAGGGCCTTGCCTCCAGCCCACAGTCCCACTGCAGGGGCAGAAGGTGCTGGCAGCAGACACTCTGTCCATCTCGTCACCCTCCGACCCGTCTCCTGGAGGAACTGCAGCTGCCGGGCTGTGGCTCCACTCTGGGCGCTGTCATCAGGCCTTCAATGGCACTTGAGAATGGAGGAGGTGCACAGAGAGCCAGCAACCTCCTGAGCACACTGCAGCTTCTGCAGAACTGGAGAGCACCAGGGCCCAGAGCCGGGCCACTGCCTAGACCTGTTCCCGTGGCTCCGCTCACCCCTGCCTCGGACGCTGGTGCCATTTCTTACTTTGCACTTTATTCTAACTAGCCTCATTTTATTTCTGGCTTGAAATCCAACAACAGCCCCACCCAGAGCAGAAGTGGCATGGAGTACTAGACTGGCTGCACTGTTTAAATTCTTTTCCTGTTACGCATGAAAATAAAAGTATGCCTATTAAAGCCCGGAGTGTTTATTCAAACACCACCTCCAATTACCCCGTGAAAGGAGAGGGCTTTGGGAAGCCTGCCCTTTTCCCGTCCGGCTTCCTCCCTTCGATTCACAACATTTGCTCCTCAAAGGCTGGCTTTCTGGAGAGAAGGCCCTTTCAGTAGCGCCCACCTCGGCAGCCCTCACAGCTAAGATGGCGTTTCCCAAAGCCACCCGGTTCCTAAGCCTGCTCTGTGCCACTTTCTCCTCCTGGCTGCTGGGCTTGGGCCCACTTTCTTAAATGATCAGTCTTCAGGAGCACTGACTCACAGGGTGCTCACAGCACCTTCATGAGGTAGGGATGTTGCTTTCCTGGTTTGGGGATGAGAAAATGTAGCCCTGAAGGGAAAAGCCACTCACCCAAGCAAGGCTGAGCTGAGAGAGGCCCTGCCCTCACCCACTCGGTGACTCTGCCTCTGCGACAGAACCTTTGCAGGCACTGAGCGCTCACCGGGTCCCAGACTTTGGGCTGACCTCAGCATTCCCACTTGTTCCCCACTCCCACCTGAACAACTCAATGAAGTATGTAAAATGGAGAGCCTGAGGCTCAGGGCAGCGAAGTCACCCACACGCAGCCCCAGCATAGCCAGCCCAGGTGGAGCCAGAGTACTGTTCCGTGGCATGGAACTCCAAAGCTAGTAACTTGCAGTCTCCATCACCCCAAACCCAGGTTCCCAAGAGTCCCTCCTTCTGTATCTTCTCACCGAAAGATGCCGAGAGTCTCCAAAGCTACAGAGTGAAGGAGAGGGGTCACTGTTGCCCGGGAGCCCCAGAGGCCTCTGTGGCAATTCTATAGAGCAAAGTACAGACAAGCAGGTGGCCTGTGCCAGGGACCACCACACTGCATGGGCCACTGGGCACACACTCAGAGTCCAGGCCAGGCTTTCCAGGTGGCAGCAACCCAGCAGCGAGAGCGTTCTCCTTGCCCTGGGGTGAACAGAGTTGGCTCTCTGAGCTTAGAATGTCTGCACTGTCCCAGCATCCCAGGCCAGCAGGACCGTCCTCTGTCCCCATACATACTGCCTGGCATGGCCTTGCCAACTATCATGCAGCCACAGAGTGGAGACTTTGAGGGCTGGCCACAGCTTTGCTGAGGCTCCACGAAGCCCTGACTTTTATTCCCCAGGGGGATGTATCTTGTGATGCTCAATGAGGCGGAGGGATCAGGGGTTCATAAGCTCATCCCTGGATACACAGCCAGTTTCAGATCAGTGTGGGCTCCATGAGACACCCCACCACACACATGCACGCAGGCACATGTGCACAAACACACATAGGCATTTAATCCAGGTGCCCCTTGTTCAAATCTGTTTTCTCACTTACTAGCTGTGGGTCACTGGACAAGTTCTTTTTTCCTCTCTGTGCCTCAGTTTCCTCACCTGGAAAGGGGGTTGATCACAGCACTGTTGGTGGCGTTGTTATGGGAATTAAGTCAGAACGTGGCCTGGTACTTCAGGTGCTGGCTGCTGTCAGTTCTGGCAGCCCAGGGGAACAGCCACACTCCTGAGGACAGGGCTCCACTGGGCCTCTGAAATGCTGAAATCTCCCAGTAGCTAGCTGCAAGTCCTCAAGAAGCAGCACACTGGCATGCTGCCACACAGGGCATGTCCACCTGGATTAAGGGTAGGGCTCTGGGTTCCTGATGATCAGCAATGAGAGTGGCATCCATTGACAGTTTTTCACCTCCACCCTGGCCCGGAAAAAGAATTCCACAAAGGCAAAGCTGGTATTCCAAACCCCTCCGGCTCCATGGCAGGCAGACTAGCAAAATGGGCACCTGGTGGCACCAACTGTCTCATCTCAATTGCTGCTTTCCCCAATTATGCCCAGTCATATCCCCACCCCACACAAACACAAGTGAAAGGAGGAAGACTCTGGATGATGAACAAGAGCACTCGCCACCGCTGGGTCGACTGGCATTTCCATCTGCACCCAGGCAACTGACCCCAGTCAGAGTAAGACACGGGTCTTAAGAGACTTGGGAACCCAACTACGGTGGCTCAGAAGTACAGGCTGACACTCTGTCTCCCCAAGTCGGTCTTTGAGAGCCCTAGGCCAGCATGTGGCTCTTCTCACGCCAGCAGACACCACCATGCCACATGAGGGCCAGGGATGCAGGAGGTCGGGGTGCACACAGTTGCCATTCCCAGCAGTACCAACAAATGGGGCCGTGAATCCCATCGCTCTCTGCCATGGGCCGGCTCAGGAAACCTCCAGCAATCCCCACTCGAAAGGTAGGGGCTCCAGGCCCAGTATGCCCTTGTCAGCCCCAACCAGCAGTGTAAAATATCAAGTTAATGAACTATCCAAAGTCAGAGGCCTGGACTGTCTCAGGGAACTGCCCCAATTCCATGGGGGAACCTCAGGCTGAGAAATGCTGTGCCAGAACCCCAGCTTCCTAGTCTGTAACCCTGAGCTCCAGCAGGGTCTGCTGGGGGGTGGGGTGGGCAGGGAGAGGACTCCGGAGGGCAGGCACAGAGGATGACAATGAGCAAGGCCCCCTGCTTCCTCCCTCTTTAACTCACTCAGCAAAGACAAATAGCAACTACAGGTAAAGATACAGTCTGTCTAAAGGGGAGGATCTCCGGGGAGCGGGAGATAACAGCTTTTATCTGGGATGGAGGGTAATAGAGGCCTTTCTTACAGAGACCTAAGGAAGAAGGGGGAGATGGACTAGAAAACATCTGAGAGCAGAGCTGAGGCTGGGGCTGGGGCAAGCCAGCACATCGCCCCAAAGGGCCAAGCTGCCTGTGTTCGCTAGGAAGGAAGAGAAGTCTACTGAGGGGGTGGGAGAAAGGGGGGAGGGAGGGAGAGGGAGAGAGAGAGGGAGAGGGAGAGGGAGAGGAAGGGAGAGGGACAGGGAGAGGGACAGGGAGGGAGAGAGAGAGGGAGAGGGAGGGAGAGTGTACATGTAGGGGTGCTTATGGTCTGTGGAAAGGACTCTTGACTTTCCTCAAGTGACAGTGATGACCGTGAGCCAAGCGCAGGTTTCTGACCAGGAGAGGGACATGATCCAACTGAGGGGCTCAAAGACGCTCTCTGACTGTGGGAGGCATAGGCTGTTAGGGGTGACACCACAGACATGGTGAGTCAGTCCACTGAGCAGGGGGCCATTGCAGGGGAGAAAGGCAGGGAAGCCAACATGGAAAAGTGAGCGACAATGGCCAGAGGAGCAGCCACACCATGCCTCGAGCGTTATTATTAAAGGGGGATCTCCAGGGACCTCACGTTCCTGCTATCCCAATATGAATAGTCAACACAATGTCTGACACAGCCCCTCTTGCTTACATAGGCCACACCCACCAACCCAGGGAACAAGGGGCCCACCAGGAAGCTACCAAGACACCGTCTAGAGCCAAGCAGCCAAAACTGAGGCTACCTGGACATTACCGTGAGTGACCGGCTGGTCTGGGAGGTCCCAGGTACAGTGCAGTTTGAAGGCCTGGGGCCACTCTGCCCCCTCCACTCCAGGACTCAGTTGGAGACATTTTTGATTACCACTATGGGAACGGGGGAACTAAAGAGCACCAGTAAGGGGAGGCCAGGCTGCGCTAACCATCCCATAATGCATAGGACCATTCTCACAACCGAGAGTCTGATGACAAAGACCCAGAGTGTTAAGGCTGAAACCCCGGTTCCGGCTGCCAAGCTCTAACAACCAGTAGATGAGAGAAGAACTTTGCCCGAGATTCTATGTGCCAGACCTCTAGACCCTGGACCCTCAGAGCTGTCTGGGGATACAGCTGCCCCTCCTCTAACCTCATTAATCAGAACCTGTACTGCAACAAGGCCCACGGTGAGTCTCAGGCAACTAGAAAGCCTAATGTTGGGATAGGGAGCTTTGAGAGAAACCGTGCCCAGGCCTCAGGCGCCACTGCAGGAGGGGGTGAGGACGCAGTGGGAGGAGGCCCAGGTTTCAGCTGTCCCCACTTCCCCCACTCCAGCAGCAGCCAGCCACCAGAGTGGAGAAAGAGAAGGAGACTGTCGCCATCGCCGAGGCTCCAGTCAGTCCCCGGCTCTGTCAACAAATATCCTGCCGATGCTTGGCTTCCTGGCATCGAGTAGCGTGCCCCCAAGAAGCAGGGTCACTTTCTGGCAACTGAAGCAAGCTCCCAGTCAGATGCCAAGCTCCCAGCCTGAAGCCGGGCTGATGTGGGGAGCTGGGGATCAATTCCAAGTGACTTAGCTGTTGACAAGAAATGAAGAAGGGCTGGAGAGATAGCTCAGAGGTTAAGAGCACTGTCTGCTCTTCCATAGGTCCTGGGTTCAATTCCCAGCAACTACATGGTGGCTCTCAACCATCTATATTGAAGCCTGATACCCTCTTCTGGCATGCAGGAATACATGGAGACAGATCACTCATATACATAAAATAAATAAATAAATAAATAAATAAATAAATAAATAGGAAACAAAGAGGGAGAAGGAGAAGGGCCACCCCAGTCTGTGCCAAGGCTAGGCACAGAGGCCATTTGGCCAAGGTCTTGAGATGGTGCCTGGTGAAGCCAGAGCTGAACCTGGAGTCCGACTCCTCTTGGCTCCATTCCTCTAGGCTCCCCTGACTTGACCACAATGCCCCCACACACACACTGAGCCGAGTGAGCCGAGTAAGGCCTGGCCGCTCCCTGGGACCTCCAGGAAAGGAGACAGTGAGCTATGGCCCAGGGAGAGCGTGGGAAAGGGCCCTGGGAGGCTAGTGACAGTGAGAAGCTGAACCCCTGGGCCACACAGCTGAGAGGCCAGGCAGGTCCCCCAGCCTTTGCCTTCTGACACCTCTGGGTTTAAAGACAGTCCAGGCTTTGGGAGCCTCTCCCAAAACTCCCACAAATCTCCCACTTCTTTTTTCTTTTCTGTTTTAAAGACAGAGTCTTTAGGGCAGTAGCCCAGGGTGGTCTCAAATTCAGAGGTTAGCCTGTTTCTGCAACCCAAGGGCCACCATGTTTTCACCACATTCACCCACAGCAGCTGCTTCTCTTCTCGCACTTGCTCACTTACGCTTACCTCTGAGCCTTGACACTTGCTCTCCTCCCCGCCAGGCACTTCCTTCTGCGCTCTGCATGGCCGGCTCCTGCTTTCTGATCAGATGTCCCTTCTCAGACATGCTCCTCTCCCTTTCTTTACATTAGCACTGCACACGGCACAATCTCCTGGTCTCCATCTACTGTCATATCTTGTCAGTGTCACCTCCTCTTCCCCTGCTCCCCCTCCTTCAGTGTAGTGGAGATGGAGAGTACAGGAACTCCATAGACTATATGCTAAAAAGCATTTTTTACATATCCATCCGTCCATCCATCCATCCGCTACCCCTCCCCCAACACCACCTACCTACCTGGAAACATGGTCTCGTTAGGTTGCCTAGGCTAGCCTAAAACTCATTATGAAGCTCAAGCTGGCCTGCATATCATGACCCTGATACCTAACCCTCTCAAGGGCTGGGAATTACAGGCATCTGATACCATGCCCAGGCCTGGTTTTGTGCCTTAGCAGCACTGATAAACACCTTTTATTTCTCCAGGTTTGGTGGCACAGGATTTTAATCCCAGCACTCAGGAAGGCAGAGGCAGGAGGTTCTCTGAGTTTGAGGCCAGCCTTGTCTACAGAGTGAGTTCCAGGACAGCCAGGGCCACACCCAGAAAACAAACCCCATTAAGAAAACAAACAAACACACAACAACAACAAAACTCTGCCACCATTTATTTCTAGTCCACCTCCCCATCTGCAGATTTCCCGGCTGTAGCAGATCTAGTTGTCTACGTAATTAGGTCTGGGCAGAACAGTGCTTGGAACAGACTGGAAACCCTGTAAATGAACTGGGTATGGTAGTGCACGCCTACACACAGGAGGCTGGGGCAGGGACCATGAGTTTGGGGCTAGCCTGGGCAATATGGTGAGAAAGTATCTGAAAACATATAGACACATCACTAGAAAAGGCTGTATACACCTGCTCAAAGAATATGGGCACCTGTGCTTCTAGCAACGGCTTGAGGGTCCCATGGTGAGGTGTTCTTGTTTGCCAGGGGTGCCTGCTCCAGAGGCAGCCTAGGAGCACGCCTGCCACAGTCCACAACCACCTCCAGAGCAGCAGCAACCACGGCAGCGGCACTGCTGCTGACGTTGAACACATACTCGCTACAGGCCAGGGCCAGCCCGAAGCCCACCGATACACTGGCGATGCAGGGGGGGGGGGGGGCGCTGAGCTTAGCGAAGCCTCACGCAGCCAAGGCCGCACTTTCACGAGGACCAAATCCTCCCCTGACCGCTCAGCCCTGCCCACCTGCATAGGGTTTGGGCACGGTGACTCAGAGTTCTCCGGAGACTCGGCAGGCCGCCCTTCTCCCAACGTCTTCGACGAAGAACACAGGTCTCTCGCCACTCCAAAAGCTTCAACCACAGCCATGCGTTTATTAAGTAAGCTCTGGTCAAGGTCAGACTCCTGGGGCCGTGGCAGTGCCAAGCACCCCATTCTGTGTGGAATCACAGCTCTCAGGCTCACGAGCCGAGATGCGTCCCCCCCTGAAACTGACCCTGACTGTCCACAAAGCTGAAGCTGCTGCTCGAGTTAATGGCAGTGTGGGCACCTGATCCCAGAGGCTAATTCTCACACCATTCTGATTCTTGCCTGTGGGGCGGGCCCTATCATAATCCCCGCCCACCTTGACTGGGAAAAGTCAGGTCCTGAGAGTTTCACTTCTTTGCCCGAGGTCAAGAGCCAGAGCCAGACCTGACCCCAGGCAACAGCTCCTGGGTGTAAGCTTTTAATAACTACCCTTCACTGCATCTCAATCCCGATTTGGCATCTGCCAAAAAGCTACTGCAAGCAAGTGCTGTTTAGCTGTTAACTGCGCCTCATGAGTCACTTCTGCACGCCTGCATTTAGCCATGGTTTTCAAACCCACTGGATTGAGCTAAGGGAACAGATCTCAGGGCCCTCCTGGCCAAGTATACAGGACTGCCAAATGCAAACGCAATTTCCCTTCAGCACGGCTGAAACTGTCATAAGGAGAGCAGGCCAGGCCACTGTGGTATGCATTACAGACAAGCCTGGATTTCAAGAAAGAATTACTGAGAGGCTAGATGGGCCCAGAAGGTCATCTCCGGCATAGCCAGAAGACAGCCGGAGTGATGCCCTTGCCCTGCCTGACACGTATGCCCTCTTCCACACTCTATCCACACTGTCCTGGCAGTGCCCGGATGGCCTGAGACCCACCACCTTGGGTAGCTTCTCTGTGGCCTCACTTAGAGCAATGTTACCGAGGCGCGCCGTAAGCCGCGGCGCTCAGGCTCTCGAAGCCACGGTTTCTGAAGGCGCCAAGACTGAAGGCATAGCTGCAAACCTGCTCTGTGACCTCAGGCAGGTGACTTGGCGGTCCCGAGCACATCTTATCCGTGATGAATTTAACCCAGCAGCTCGGCACACACAGTGAGGCGCAGTGTTTCTGTGGTGCCATCTCCAGCACCACGGACAGCTCTGCCCCACCCCCACCCCAGGTACCCCCCCCCAGGGCCCAAGGGGACCAATCACCTCCAAAGAGCCAGAGTCTAGACAGAAAGAAGGGTTGAGTGGAAGACCTCTGAGGCCCAGTGGGTTTGTCCATGGGGTGATCACACAGAAAGTAAACAGACTTGCCCCCAAGAAGAGAAACCAGTCCTGCTGCCTCCCCCTGCATGCTCCAGGCCGGGTTCTCAGGGCCGGGCTTTGATCTAGGAGATTTAACTGCTTCCCTGATCACACAGCTACACGCCTCAGGAGGCTCTAGATCAACTGTGTCCCTCACAGTCTTCCTTTCGGCTCTCCAGACTGGAGGCCATGCTTCAGCACAGGCCACAGGCAACTTGGCAAGTGGATCACAATGCTCTTGCTAACAGCTACATGACCTGGTAAGCAGCCCCGTGTGCGTGTTGATGGTCCGCCAGGCCCACGTCAGGCAGCTAGGAAGCTCTCCATTCCCGGCCTCCCTGGAGCTAAGGGTGGTCATGTGGCCCCAGCTGGCCAGTGACGCACAGTCAGGTCTGACAGGTTTGACCAGAGTCCTCTGCTCCAGTTACCTTGACGGAAGCAGCACCTGCAGGGCTGTGTCCTTTGGGAAAAGTGCTACTGCTAATGAAGGGAAGCGCTTCCTGAGGCTGCCACCGCTGCCATCAGGTCCCCCGAGCCGTCTGTGCTGCCGAACTCCAGACAGGAGGCAGAGTGTGTGAAATAATAGTAATTATTATAACACCTGGCATCTGCTGATGTCACAGCACGCCATGCCCATCTTCAGAGCATCACAAGTGGCTGCTCACTTCATCCTCAGCACAGCAGCGAGAGGCAGGCACCGTCACCTCCTTCATTTACACGAGCCAGGCTCAGAACCAGTGACTTGCCCGATACAGGACATGCCAGAGGGGTAGCCAAGCTCCCGAACCGACATTGTTTATTTAGCTATTTGGACTAATTCGTTTTGTTTGGGACATGGCCTCAGTATGAGGTCCAGGCTGGCCTCAAATTCAGCTTCTCTCCAGTGATGGGGTAAAAAGCATATGCCACCCTGCCAGCTCCCTAATCAGAACTGCTGAGTATGAGCTCCGATCAAAGGGAAAAAAAAAAAGAAGGGGCCAACCCATGTCTGTGAAAACCCGTACTATCACACACCGGAGCTCACTTCGTGGCCAGCTGAGCACAAACACCCCTGTGGCTGTCCCTGAGACAATGCCAACAGAAAGGTGAGAGGCAACGGGACTTGGCCTGTGCGGGTGATGGGAAAGGACCAGGGCAGGAGCGGTAGGCACGTCAGACCGCAATCCCCCAGACATCCCACCCAGTGGGAACAGCTTGCAAGAGAAATTCCTACACTTGTTAACTACTAAGAGGCTCTGAGGGCAGTCCTGGCCTTCCCTTGCTCACCCACAATGAGGACCATGTCTACTTGGCCACAGAGAAAAACAGGGCACAGAAGGAAATAGAGCAGAATGTCACACCTAGGTGCTTTCAGAATCAAGGCCATGTCCATTCGCTGACCATAAGCCTTGCTGCCTGCACTTGGTGTTCATGCAGGAATGTCCTTCCCCCAGCAAAGACAAGCCTACCCACCCTCCAGAAGCCAGAAGCCACAGAGAGATCTAAAATGGATACACTTTTGAGTGAAGAAGCCAAGTGCCAGCAGGATGTTGAACAGGCTGGTTGGTGTTTGCAGAAGGAGGACATACCAAATCAGATCTTCCTATCTGTGTACTTACAGAATTAAAGGGGTAGAGGGGCCAGGCAGGCAGGGAAAGGGGTAGCAGAGCCCTCCTGCTGGGGTGTCTGGACGCACCCATTCACAGAATTGATTCTGATGTATGTGACTGCCTGATCTACCTCCTCTTGAGTGCCACAAATAAAAACAAAGCAGGGGTGACAGGGAGCAGGTCAGGGAAGCTGCGGGTGAGAGCTGAATAAACAGACAACGTCAGCCTCCCCCACTAGCCTATGGATTGCTGCGGGCAGGCTGGAACCTGTGCTGGCTGCCAGCCAGGGCCTGCCCAGCAGCTGCTGCCCCAGCAGTGCTCGGAGTGCGAGTGGGGATACCAGCAGGCCCACCTGCGGCCACACCCCTGGGTTGCCCACAGCTTGCAGCTGGGCTCTACCTGAGGGCAGAAGGCAGGGGCAAGGAACACAGCAGACAAGAAAAGGGCTGGGAGGCTGAAGAGAGTAGGGTGGGCCAGGGAGAAAATACTGAGGGCTTGGGGACATACTACCTCTTGCAAGGATCCTAAAAGCAGCCACAGACAATACATAACCAGTCAACATGGCTGGGTCCCATAAACTTTATGACACTGAAGCCATCCATAATCCGACATGTTAGGAAACCTCATTTTTCTTCCCCCTATAAGCCTTAAAAAAACACAGCCTGTTCTCAGTTACTGGGCCGTACGGTAACAGGCACGGGCCAAATCCAGCCCATGGCTCTACTCTACAGTCAGTGGTACGGCTACCATGCTGTTTACACATCTGCTCGCATGCGCGAGGAGCAGGTCACGGGCTGGGCTGAGGGGTGCGGGCCTGTCATTTGAGCGAATCAGGAGGCTGAGGCAGGAGCATCTGGGGTTCAAAGCCTAGCTGGGCAACTCAGTTCCTGTCTCAAAACCAAAAGGGGCAGAAGGTGCGGCTCAGAGCAGGGCCTTGCTCAGCGCACACACAGCTCGCAGAGGTTCCCGGGGTGCAGCATCTGCTCTGTATGCAGAGGAAACCAACTCTGCATTTTAAGATTCTGAGCAAATTAACGAAAATGATGGTTTTAATTTCTTTTTTTGTTGTTGCTAGGTACTGAAGCGAGGGTCCCACAGATCCTAAGTACCTTCTCGTCCACTAAGCATAACCCAGGGCAAAATAAAACTGTTATAAAGAAAACGCTAAAGAGAAAAAGATGCCAGACATGGCAGAGAGAGAAGAGCCCAAGCTTTGGCACAGGCGATCAGAGACACCTTCCCAACGGGACTCTGCATTTGCGGCATGGAGCAAGCTGTGCCCATCTCCCCGAGCCTCTGTGCAGTAGGCCTCCCGAGCTGCTGGGAGCCCCCGGTGTGTGGTTCTGCACAGTGGCAGGCATCTCAAGGTGGGGCTACCCCACTCTTCGCTGGTAAGGAAGCTCTGCCAAATGTTACCGAGGCTGTGAGAGCCCACCCCCACCGGCTGCTTGTGGCTTCGGAAGCCCACCCTATCTGCGTCTGCACTGCCCACATCTCTACATTCATGGTCAGCAGAGCGTGGCTGCCCAACACTGGGGCCCTGAACAGCCGCACTGGAGGGACTGGAGGATTGTCCACCTGAGAGGCCATGAAGTACCCATTTCTTACATGCTCACGGCGCTCCAGGACGCGACCTTACCTCACCCTGCAGCTGGAGCCGGAAACTGGGTCTGTCTTTGTTTGTATTAATTAATTAATTTGTTTTTTTAAAGACAGGGTTTCTCTGTGTAGCCCTGGCTGTCCTGGAACTCTGTAGACCAGGCTGGCCTGGAACTCGGAAATCCGCCTGCCTCTGCCTTCTGAGTGCTGGGATTCAGGAATGTGCCACCACAGCCTGGGTTTAAACTGGTTTCCTTTAAGGCACCTGTTCTTGCAGTGTTTTCCCACCAGCCTCTGTATTTCTTGAGTGTCCCTTCAATTGCTTGTCCCTTCTACAGTATTTTTACTGATGACCCCCTCAAGACCAGAAACTGTTCCCAGCACCTGCCTCCTCCAGTCCCTCATTTCCCAGCTGTTTCTTTATGACTGCGTCCCATGAAGACAGCAAACCAGAGCACAAGCACGGCATGTGGGAGAAAACTAACCATCCTATGTTGAGTCAAATTACTTGGTCACGGCTGCCCACTTTTCCTGGAGAAACTGCTGTTCCTCCATTCCTCCTAGCTCAGAGGGGAGTGATGTCTTAGTCAGTATTAACTGTCAGCTTGACACAGCCTAGAGTTACCTGAAAAGAGGCTTCATCGGTAACTTGGTCTGTGGGCTCCCCCATCCGTAGGCACGTGGGCCTGGGCCACATAAGAAAGTCAGCCTGTGAGGCAGCCAGAGGGAGCAGTGTTCCTCTATGAGTTCTGCTTCAAGCTCTTCCCTTCAGCTCCAGGCTGCTCTCGACTAACCTATGATCAAGAAGTGCACACCTGGGGCCGGAGAGACGGCTCAGAGGTTAAGAGCACTGACTGATCTTCCAGAGGACCCGGGTTCAATTCCCAGCACTCACATGGCAGGTCACAACAGTCTGTAACTCCAAGACCTGACCCCCTCACACAGACATACATGTAGGCTCAGTACCAATGTACATATAAAACAAACACATAAAACAAACAGATAAAAGATGTGTGCACCACAGAACCTTATTGATCCCCAAATTGCTTTTGGTCACTGTGTTTTATCACAGCAGCAAAAGGACTAGAACAGGTTGGGGACTACCAAACACGGGGTTCACCGGCATGTTTATCAGCTTTTCTTGCTCAAGAATTACAATTCCAAGTTGTCAATAAAATAAAATGATAATGATAACCACATTAGCAACAAAATAAAAATAACCGCCACCAGTATTTATTTAGCCGTGTGTTCTACACACTTGCTCTAAACACAACTCAAAAGCCAACTCACTGCATCCTCATGGCAACCCTCCCATTCTCAGCACCACCTCACAGCTCTCAAACCCAGGGCACAAAGGGTGGGAAACTGCGGAGTCGAGGGTTTCAGAGCTCTCCTCCGCTGCCACCTCCACTCCCTGCCACAGAAGGGCCTGGAACGACACATCTGAACATGGCCCTGGAGACAGCCAGCTCTGCTGTGCCCTGTCTTCCCTTGTGGCCCAGGCTGGTTTCTGTCACTTGCAACTCAAGAACCCCGCCTGAAAGATGACCACGATCGCTTACTTGGTTTCGCACTTTGTGCCAGACTGGCTGACACCGTGGTACTTGAAGTTCTTAGAGACGCTGAGAGCCTATGGTCCGTCTTTCTACCCTAGCAGCAGGAGACAGAGCAGGAGGGAGAGCCGGGGACTGTCTGAGGCTAGCCCTCCTTCCCAGGCCCCTGCTGGCTCTCAGGGTGAACCATCCTTTGTCACTGCACTCACCCTGCACGTTACACATCATGTAGCGGCCTTGCCCACCCCACCCCCAGTCCTGATTCCAGGTACCTGGCTCACTCTGGAATCAAAGCCAACCTCTCCCACAATCCCAGGGCTCCGTCCCTCGATCCTCCCTCTCTGAGGCCCTGTCAGCAACTCATTTTACATTCTGGCCCTAGCTGTTTTTACGTCCCACAAATGTCGATGAGTCCTTAGAGCCCCATCCCAACCGGGAGCTTCAGCACATCCACCGAGGCAACGGCTACCTCAACTCAGACAGCAAACAAGGAAACTGAGCACAGACAGCCTGGCTCGCTGGAAGGTTTAGGAGCCTTTCTGTACAGCAGTCTCCCTAGGGTGCTGAAGCAGGCACCATTACTGCAGTGTCTGGGCCTTCCCAAGTGGCCCAGGGTACCCTGCTCTACCTCTGCTACCTGCCACGTCCTCCTCCACCACTGGGGTCTACACACCGCTGAGTCCTCCCAGCTGAGTGTTCCCGTCAGGGTATGCCTTACCGCCCGTGTGGTGGTGTGAATGCCTGGTCACCAGGAAGTGGCACTGTAAGGAGGTGTGGCCTTACCCGTGGAAAGCTTTGAGGCTTCGGATGTTCAAGCCAGGCCCAAAGGTTCACTCACTCTTCCTGCTGCCTGTGGATCCAGGCGTAGGACTCTCAGCTGCCTCTCCACCATGACTGCCTTGTGCCGCCATGCTTCCCACCATGACGATGATGGACTAAACCTCTGAATGGAAGCCAGCCCCAGTTAAGCGCTTCCTTTTCTAAGTGTTGCTGTGGTCACGGCGTCTCTTCACAGCAACAGAACCTTGACGAGGACGGTTTAGGGCAAGCTATTTGCTGAACACCTGTGTTTCCTGCCTTCTCCAGAATCAGTTCCAGGAGGGAACTGGCTTAGTGATGTCCCTGCGTGTAGAAGGCCGGGCGTGGCACTGTATATGTGCAGATCAGGGAACTGCCCTCCCTCCTTTTTCACAGTGCTGGTGATCGAATCCAGAGACTCACACAAGACGATCAAACTACAACCCCAGTCAAAGTCCCTCTTAAAAATTCATGTTTAAAAGTAGGACAGCAAAATACGGATTCCTAAAACCTGAAACTGGGGTGAAAGGCTGACCTAGAATCTGGGGCATCAGTGGAGTCACTGCATCTTTAAGCAGCGTGGCACTGGGGAGGAGAGATACCCTAGCAAGTGCTGGAACAGGCACAGGTAGCCTGGGCTGGCAAGAACACAAACATGCAAACACCATCATTAAAACTAAAGAGCTTGGGGCTGCCGGCTTCTCAGGGAGATGGGCCTACTGCCAAGGCCAGGCACCTGACGGTGATACTCAGGACCTCCACGGTGGAGGGAGAGACCTGACTCCTGCAAGTTGCCTTCTGCCATCCACACGTGTGCCATGGTGCACATATGGTCACACATACAAGAGGGTGGGGGTGGAAGGGATGTCTTGGTGGTCATGAGTTCTTGCTGCTCTTGCAGGGGACTGGGGTTCATCTGCCAGCACCCACATGGTGGTCTCCGACCATCTGTAACTCCAGCGCCAGGCGAATCTCCTCCACTCTCCAAGGGCACCGGATGCACATGTGGTACACATACATACATGCAGGTAAAACAACCATACATGTGAAATAAAAATACATGAATCTAAAAAGAGATCAGCTGGGCATTTGCCCGCATTCCCAGCCCCTGGAAGGCTGAGATGACAGAGTCAGGAATTCCCCCGAGATACACAGGCGTTCAAGGCCAGCGTGGCGTGTCACAGGAGACCCCCACCCCTGTCAGGAAAGTGGTCTAGATGCACCTGCTGCCAAGCCTGACAACTGAGTTCAGTCCCCAACGCCCACATGGCAGAAGAAGAGAACTGGCTCCTCAAGGTTGTCCTGTGACTTCCACTGCTCATACATGTACACACATGTATATACACACACTAAATAAAACGTAGCTAAACTTAAAAATACATAAGCAGGTACCAGTGATGAAAGAAACAAACAGCCTTTTCTGTACAGAATTTCAAGCCATTTGCTCAGGCATTTCGCCTGTACCCCCAAGATGGCACTATTCACCTGAGACGGGCCAAAAGCCTCTCCGTGGACGCCCACCTGTCCCAGGAGCTAACGGCCGCGCATCGTGGGCAGGTCAGTTAGTCCTGCATGCTGGGAAATGGACGTGCAGGTAGACCCATCTCACCAGGCTGCTGAAAAACAAGTCGCCTGAAAGCCAGGCATACAGCAAGTGCTCAAAACCAGCTGTGTGTCATGACTATGTCCACACCACCGCCTTTCTTCCTCCACAGCGAGACAGTGAGGCGGTCTCCCTGCCAGCGAGCCAGCCACACCTGCCGTCTGATCCCTGGAGGCTCCAACTGCCCACTCTTGCGGCTGATGTTCTCAAGCCATCACATCAACTTCTCCTCTGCTGCAGGCAGCTGGAGGTGGGTTTCAACACTCAGAATCAAGACTCTCAACATACCTCAGCGCCCAGGCATCCGAGAAGCCAATCACACGTCTTACTGCACAGGGAGAAGGCCCAGGGAGGCTGCAGCCCATAAATTCAAGTAGGCACCTGACCCCTCTGTCCCTCGTTAAAGGACAAACAGTGGGAGCAGAACAGATGTCCAGCCATTCCACTTCGTGAGCGCTTGCTCTGGTGTGAGTATCAGACAGGCAGCAAGCATCTGCTGTTCCCTCAGGCGGGCCCAGTTCTCCAGCACGGGCGGTCCTCGTCCTGAGTGCTCTATTGACTCCAGACCCTTTCTGCACACAGCATGGCCTCAAAAGACGAGCCAAGTCCCTCTGAAGGCGTTTATCACTGACCAAGGAGTGTTCTGAAGCGGGGAGAGACAATGGCTGCACAGGAAGTACAGTACTGGCTTAGTCTTTCTTGCTCTTCCCTGTAATAACTGA
>REGO01000034.1:1449874-1504093 GCA_010120015.1 Rhombomys opimus
CTTCTCACTGTCTCCCCTTCTATGGGCTATCTTCTCACTGTCTCCCCTTCTATGGGCTATCTTCTCACTGTCTTCCCTTCTATGGGCTATCTTCTTATGTTCTTGATGGTGTCCTCAACCACAAAGCTCTTGATTTTGTTGAAGTCTAATGGAACTTCCTTTTCCTGTTTGAGCTTCGGTGTCCTACGTAAGGAACCTAGCTCGGAGTCCTGTGCTTTCTTCTAAGCAGGCTGTAGTTTTAATTCTCATACTTAGATCTGATCTACTTTGAATTACTTTTGTATACAGTATCATATGAGAGTTCAGATTCATTCCTTTCCCATTTGTCCTACTGTAATAGTTTTGCAAGTTTCTGTGAAATTACTTCAAAATAAAAGGGAAAGGGAGGCAGAGGCAGGAGGATCTCTATGAGTTTGAGGCCAGCCTGGTCTACAGAGCGAGTTATAGGCTGGCCTAGAGCTACATAGTGAGACCAAACCAAACCAAATAAAATAAGGTACAAAAGAATTGTTTTAAAGCATACAAAGACTTTTATCATTATGAAATTTAACTTAAAATCAACAAAAAGAAATGTGGTAACCTTCAAAATATTTGAACTAAACAAGGCTAACTTATTGGATTAGGACTCCGGGCTAAGACCAAAAGAAGATAACTATTTTTTCTTTTCTTTTTAATTCCTTCCTTCTTTCTTTCTCCCCCGCCCCTCCACACACAGGGCCTCTGGGTTACACAGAACTGGTCTCGGCCTCAGTGATGCCCCTCCCTCCGCTTCTCTGTGGCTGGGACTCCAGGCATGTGCTACCACAGGCAGCAAACACAACCCTTCTGAACTCACAAGTCAAGGGAGCACCAGGGGGAAGTACTTTGACTGGGCATGGTGGCTCACACCTTTAATCCCAGCACTGGGGAGGGATCTCTGTCAGTTCTGATCAGCCTGGTCTCCATAGTGAGACCCTACACCCCAGACAGACAGATAAATAAATAAATAAGTATATAGTATTTTAAATGGAAGAAAATAAAACAATTGATCTCAACATTTACAGGACACAATTAAAGCGAGGTAAATAGTATTTATAGCTTTAGGTGACTGCATTGAACAAGATTTCAGATGAATAATTTTAGCTTGGTTTATTTATAAATCAATAATATACAGTTATAATAAAAACACAAAATGCACAACTCAATATATACAGAAAAGATTTTTGAAAAAAAGATGCACACCCATTCATTACAGAACAAGATGGGTACCCAGGTGAGTGACCGGTGGCTCCTCACGTGAAGAGACTTTGCCACCTAAGCCGGGTGATCTCAGTTCCATTTCCGGAATCCATGTACAAGCATGGCATAGCTTACCCCCTATAATATGGACACAGACAGACAGACACACAGACACACAGACAGACAGAGATCCAGACACACACACACACACACACACACACACACACACACACACACACACACACACACAGTCTCTCTCTCTCTCTCCCGAAGGACTGGAGAGATGGTCCATCAGGTAAAGAGCACTTGCTGCTTTTTCACAGAACCTGAGCTGGTTCCCAGCACCCGTGTGGGGTGGCTCACAATCACCTGTAACTCCATCTCAAGGGGATCCAAAGCCTCTGTGACCTCCGTGGGCGCCCTCACTCACACGCACATACCCACACGCAGATACGTAATTTAAACAAACAAACAAAACTATAAAAAAAAATTTAATAGCCCCAAATTCTTTAAAGTAAAGATACGGAAATGTCTTCAGGCTGATAAAACTACGTTTCCCCCATGGTCACCATGGTCGTCTGAGGGAGGAATAAGTAATTTTCCCCTGTAACACAGAGGGCGAGACAAGGGCAGGCTCTCTCGGCCTTCCTGTAACAGAACTGTACTTCAGGCGTCAGCAACTCAAGGAGGGAAAAACAGCTAACCGAAACGTTCCTTCACTGCTAACAGAAATCAGACTGGAGGGGAGTAAGTGAAAAGGTTCTCACAAATGCTATGACACTGTGCAGGAGTGTCTTAAAGAGCGCACAGGATGCTGTTGCCATCGCACCCATCCTGTTAAACCCACTCCGGGTATTTTAATCACCTCTCCCAAAGAAGCTCGAGTTCTCTGAGGGCAAGACAAATGCATGTCCCAGGGAGAGACAGACGTGGCAGGGACAGCGTTAAGAAAGGCCTTTCTAAAGCCGTGTCTCAACCCTTCAGGCAGAGCCCTGAATAAAGAATTTAACTACAGCTGAGTGGTAGTGGCTCACGCATTTAACCAATTGGTTTTTTCTGTGTGGCTCTGGCTGTCCTGGAACCCTCTCTGTAGACCAGGCTGGCCTCAAACTCAGAAATCTGCCTGCCTCTGCCTCCTGAGTGCTGGTATTAAGGGTGTGCACCACCATAGCTAGCTCTTTTTGTTTTGTTTGTCTGAGACAGAGTACATCTATACAGCCTGGCTGTTCTGAAACTTACTATGAGTGTAGAGCAGGCTGGCTGCTCTGTCACCACACCTGGCTAATACCCGAAACCTGGGAGGCAGAGGCAGGTGGAACTCTGAGCTCTACGTCAGCCTGGGTTGTACAGTAAAAGCCTGTCTTAAAAAAAATTAAGTAAAATAAAATCTTACAATTCAGTTAGAGAAAACAGGATTAAAGGAGTAAGAGATGTGCAAACAGCTGCTGGGGCCGGAGCTTAGCGTCGGTGAAGCCTTGCTTAGCATGCACAAGGCCTGGCTGTGATCCCCAGCACTGCGGAACACGGATGTGGTGGCACCCAAGTTCCAGGCCAGTGCTTCTCGAGACCCTGACCCTTGCCCTCTACTACCGCTGAAAGGCTGCACACCCACCACGCTGCTATGACAGCAAGTGCCAGGGAGGGGCAGAAGGCCCGGGCTCCCCGCGCTCGCTGCTGCAGGCGGCAGACCCTGCGGTCACCTGGGGAAACACGCTGGGTTCTTGAAAGGTTAAAGCAGCAGACCCGCAGCTGCATTCTTGCGTAGAAACGAAAGCATCTGTTCACAGAAAGCCTCACATGTTCACAGCAGCCTCACCCACTCACACAGGCGCCTGCCGCCAGCACACAGCCCCACCGGCCAGCACGCGAACACACTGCGGAAGATCGTCGAGCGACGAGAAGCCAGCGACTGATGCGTGCTGCAGCATGAAGCCTCAAGAAAGTATTCGAAATGGCAGAAGCCTGGGGCCAAACGCCACGAGGCGCCTGTGACTGCGTCTGAGCTCTTCAGAGACAGACAGCAGAGTGGTAGGCTTTGGGAGGGCAGGCTCCAGGCTTTGGGGATGACGGCAACACCGTAACTCTGGTCTGGTAACAGCCTACAGCTTTACAAACTACAGCTTTACAAACCTCTCGAGGGAGGTTCTATACCCTAGCCGGTACCCAAAGCGCTCCTGGAACCTCACATCGCCAGTGCTTCCCGCTATAGCGACACTGGAACCTGCAGGCCGGCGCTGGCCTCTAGGAGCTCATGGAAACCTGCAATGAATTCAACAGCTTGGGCACTTTTAAGGGAAACAATGCTCTCACCCTCAATTTTCACAGGAGCCCGCCTGCTTCTTGGCAGTGATCTGTCCCCCGTAGTAACAGCTTCCCACATCCTGCCAAGGGATCCAGGGGGTGTAAACTTCTAGGACCCCAAGAAGAAGGCACCCGCGTCAGTCCAGGGGAGTCACCTTTAGTAAGTACTAAAGCGCCCGCACTCCCAGACTCACCTACCGATCTTTCTGTTGAAGAAACAATTTGGATTTAGAAACAGGATATTTGGACCCGCGCTGGGATTATGAAACACGAGCAGGATAGGTTAGTGCCCTGACTTTAAAGAGAATGGTTTTCAGACCACAGAATTTTCCCAAGTTTATCATCAAAAATACAAAGAGAAGAGGAAACACACACATGCATGCACACTCACATGCACACACTCGCACACATGCACTCGTGAATGTGCCTGCACTGACAAGCACAAACTCGCATGATTTCTTCTCCACGCTGATGCACTGATAAGGCGGTAAAGCCATCTGCTACTTTGTTTGGACAGGTTTCCCATGTGGCCCGTACAGTCTCCAGGCACCGCTCAAGTCTCCCGTCAGCCCCTCCAGAGGCTGGACCAGCAAACAGGTCCGTGCACCAAACTGCGCAAACCACTTCTGCGTGATCAGCCACACCCACGGTACTGCAGTCATGTCTGACCTGCACCTCACCGTGCCACCCCAGAAAATACCTGCTCTGTTTTCTCCACGGAATAACCTACTCACCCCAAGATTATTACAGATGACAGCCTTCCAAACTATGTACAAGAGAGCGGGGTGTGGCCTTAACGAATTTGGGGGGGGCAAACAAAACAAGAGTCAATTTACATATGAATAAATCTGGCTGGCCCGAGCTCTGACTCCTAATGCTGACCAGCAGACACTCCACAAGAGAACAAATCCTCAGGACAATGGCAAAAATCACACATGCCAGGGGAAGGGGGGACGGGGCACAGGGGATGGGTCAGCCAGGACTCCCAGTGCCACCCTCAGGGCCTCAAACGCAAAGCCGCTACATGAGGGTTTGAAAAGGGATTTTCTGACCCAATGAATCAAGTCAAAAGACTCTCTTTCATACAAGAGAAAGAGGCCTGCTGCCTCTCCTTCACCTCCAAGTGAGAGCAAGCGTGCCCACCCACACACAGAGGAAGCACTCCCTCTCTGCTCTGAAGCTGCCGCTTGGTACACAGCATACCCTGCTCTTTCCAGATTTGCTTAAGGCGGATACACACTGTTTAAACAGTTGTGATGAGCCCCTCTGAGCACGTTCACCCAAGAACACAAGCAGTCTAGGTGCTAGGTCTATAGGCAGCGTCCTGCACGCAAGGCTGCCTAACGGACAGGAGACAAGCAAACCTGTAGTCTCGACCCTTTCACAGGGGTGGCATATCAGATATCCTGCACATTAGATATCTACATTACAGTTCATAACAGTGGCAAAATTACAGTCAGGAAGCAGCAATGAAATACTGTCATGGTTGGGGTCGGCATGAGCAGCTGGGTTGAAGGGTCGCAGTGTTAGGAAGGTTGAGAACCTCTGGTCTAGACTCGAAGTTCGCTTGTCTCCTCTGAGCAAACCCTAGGGATGGTCCACACACGGTGTCCACGCTTACCCGAAGGGTTCTCACACTCTCGAACCCAGAACACCGTTCAGGACTCACCGCTCAGGCCTGATGCCAGGAGGCCTCTGGAGATTTGAACAGAGCCTCTGTGTTTTTAACGAGTTCCCTGGTCAAGTCCGCTGCTCACCTGGGTCCAAGAACCACTCCAAAAGTTTATCAGTGTTTCCCCCACATCTGACTCACAGAAGTCATCCCTGGAGAAACTTCAGAGTGCAGGTTCTAGGATGCCCAAAATCACTAGACTACTCAAGAGTTCTGAAAAATAACTAGAATACTTAGGGTTTCAAGCGACAGAGACCCAGTTAAGAATGAGAGGGGAAAGGCCAGCCCCATGGCTCATAGAACTGAAAACTTCAGGGGCCACTCTGACTTAGCTGTGCAAAGTTGTCATTCTATCCTACCCTTTGGGCCAAGGCCAAGGTGGCACCCGGCAATACTGAGGTTATGCCCAGGCACCTGGCACCCCTTCCCTGACGGGTGAGCCAAAGCCTTTCTTTGTCTCTCCATTCTGGCTGGGCAGACACGGCTGGAGCTCTCCCCAAGATCAACCACTGTGACGGGCAAGGACGGCCCGCTCCACTTGTGGCTGCACGCCCCCACTGCACCACAGCAATCCACCTCAGGAGGGCTTTTCATCTGACTGTTTTATTCCCCTTCTGGTTCTAAAACTTCCAAATAGAAAATGTAAAAAACAAAACACCAAAAACTGTGGAGAGCTAGCTCAGAGCTTAGGATAGCTCGCTGCTCTTTCAGAGTGCCCGGGTTCAGCTCCCAGCACCCGCCTGGTAGCTCACAACTAGATGTACCTCCAATTCAAAGTGTTTTAATCTTAGCTGGCACAGAGTCCAGGGCCTGGCAAGGCTGAGTTAGAACTGCTTGACTCCAGGAGTTCAAGGTCAGCGCAGGCAACTCGGCAAGACCTCACCGCAAATAAAGAAACCGACTTGTTAGTTTAAACATTTTAGGTTGGGTGTGGTGGTGCACGTTTGCTCGGTGCAGAGGCAGGTGATCTCTGAGTTGGAGGCCAGCCTGATCTACACAGTGAGTTGTAAGCCAGCCGGGACTACACGGTTAGATCCCATCTTTCAAAAAAACTGACCTTTTAGAATATTTCTACTCAAAGCTGAGCACATACGTTCTGACCGCTCAACTAGAGCTCAGCTCTCTACGACAAAGATTCCGCTGTGGCTGGGTTTTCACGACACTCATCCCTTCCAAGCAGAACAAAAGACAAGTATTCTCGTCGCTTCCATGTCTGCTTAGCCAGGGCTCGTTTTGCTTCCTCTTCCCCATTCCCCATGAATTGGTTCTTGTCTTAATCACCAAGGGTGCCAGGGGATCTTCCCTAAGAAGAGTGATATTCTCTCAATCACAATTATCAAAGTCAGGAAATGACAGCCAAGGATAGCACAGTATAGGCTCTTTGTACTGTCAAAGCCTTCCACCTGCCATGGCCCCTCATCTACAGTAGGCTGTAAGCGCCTCGTGCACATGGAGGCCTCAGTGAAGGCAGACCCAATGATGAAGACCATGTTCCAAAGAAATGTTCTGAAAAACCTTCAGCATCACCTTGTGAACGACGAAGAAACCTTTAAAAAGTCTGTGAGATGAAGTGATGCCTGCAGGGTGCACAGCTTTCGAGCTGAGCCTGTGCCTGAGAGGCCATCATGGAATTCTTAAGGGATCCAACAATACTCGGTCCCTGCCTAACCAGGTCTCCATGCAGGCTGGAGAGATGGCTCAGCAGTTAAGAGCACTGGCTGCTCTTCCAAAGGTCCTGAGTTCAATTCCCAGCAACCACATGGTGACTCACAACCATCTATAATGAAGTCTGGTGCCCTCTTCTGGCGTGCAGACACACATGCAGGCAGAACACTGTATATATAGTAAATAAACAAATCTTAATAATAATAATCCGGGACATCCACACCCGCCAGCACCTTGCACTGCTATTTAACACAGCCACAGAGACACTGGACAGAGCAATGAGGCAGGGAGCTCGCCCACACAGGAGCACAGCGCAGGGCAATAAAGACCACCATGCCAGTCAAAAGGAAGGGCTGCCAGGAAGCCGCAGGGAAGGCTGCTGAGAATATACTGCAACCAGGAAGCTGGTTATTAAATGAATCTCAACTCTGACAAATAGGCTCTGCCTCATCCCAGGTGTGAGATTCAGTGCAGGCAGCAGCCTCACTTTGCAATTCCGTTTCCTCCCTGTCAACAGGGATGGTGTCAGCATGCTTCAGCGAGTCTATGCAGACGACCTGGAGGGGGCACTGGACATGAAAGCGTTCAGGCCAAGCCAGGAGGGGTGTCAAAGGCCTGTGACCCCAGAACATGGGACACTGAGGTCAGGGGACTGAATTTGAGGCCAGCCTGGATGACACATCAAGAAAACATACAAACAAAACAAACTGACTAGGGCCTTATTTAGACTAAGCTTTTCAAACCGGTGGAAGAGGACAGATTCTTGGATCAATAGCACAGAACCACTCACGACCGAGTTGACAAATAGTAGATACTTATCTCAACCTAGGCCAAAATAAATCTAAGATGCTGGATATGAAAAAAAAAGAAATGAAGCCACCTCGCTGGACATGAGACTCAATTGGTCAGAACTTGCCCAGCATGCATGAGGCTTGCCCAGCACCACAGGAAAAGGACACTTACTTAATTAAAATCAAACATAGACTAAAAACAAGAACACTAACTGCGAAGACACACATGCACTTACATAAATGTGATTTTTTTAACTCAGTAGAAAGACAGGCAATTAAAGGAATACATTTGATTAATAAACATATAAAAATAGGATTCAGTAGACAGCGAAAGAAAACTAAGAGACGTTTTTGGTGACAGCAGCAATGATCTAAGGAGTATTCAGAGAAGTGTGGGTGCGGATCTAGGGAAATCTGGGCTCCCACTCGGACTAATCGGACTCCATGTTGGTAGAGCCTTTTCTGGATGCAAGCCAGCAATAAATATCACTGGGCTTCGCAGTTAGCCACATACTTTGTTTCAGTAACTGCAACTCCAAGACTTGTCTGAATAAAAATCCATGAAGCAAACAAAGGCAGTTTGGCATGTGAGACAGAGTGACAAAGCAGAACAACCAGTACAGCCAGCAAGGTCCTGACAGGAGAGAAGGCTGGGCCACAGGCCTTGACCCACTGCCGTGGGAGGAGCCCCAAGGCAGGCCCTTCAAGAAAGGTACAAGCCACAGAGAGACAAAAGAGCACGCCTGGAAAACAGCGTAGGGCCAGGAGCATTCATTCTCAAGTCCCGAAGTATAGAACAGACGATCCTCTCAGGCCTGGCAGCCGAGGTTATCGTTACGCTGTCTTAGAGACCTGCAAATGGGTACAGGTGCTGCAGTGGACAGACGCCTGTAACGCCATGATTTTGGAGTCTCCAAAGGAATCAGGAGCTCAAGGAGTTCCTGATCTACAGGAGACCTTATCTCAGAACAGACCAAGAGAAACAGCAGGCAGGGAAGCCAGTGCCCACAGCAGACATCTTTATTCCCAGCACAGGATCTCCACAGTTCCAAGGCCAGTCAAAGCCACTTAGTGAGACCTGTGTCAAAAGAAAGAAAAGGTGAAGGGGGACAGGACTAGGTGGCAGGCCAGTCCCTAGATGGCAAGTTCCACTGTTGGAACTGTTTACAGCCCAGGTGTGGCGTCTCAAGATGTACGTCAACGTAAAAATCCTGTTAGTAAGGCCTACGTTCAAAGGGAGCAGGGCCAAGTTTAGTTAGTGCCCCTGGGTGTGATCGGCACAGAAGCAACACCAGACTTGGGGGCTGGTGGCAGCCTCCTCTAGAGACACCAAGTAACGTCATGGGACACGCGCCCTGTGACGGGGACTCCCCTTGCCTGCACGCACTGGGGAAGGTGCTGAGGAGGATTTGATGGGTGAGCAAACCTTCAGCCTGTCAGTGTAGCAGCTCAAAGGTGAGCCCTGCCACGCCTTATCAGAGCCCTGTGCAGAGTGCACCTAGGTCAACAATCAGAGCCCCTGCTTTCTGCCCTGTAATAAATTCTGTAATAAAAGGCACGTCAGAATCTGAGGGAAGTTATCAGGAAATACCACCGGTATGCCTCATCCTGTTCTAAACTCATAAACGTAAGCCATGGACAGGCCGCACAGGCTGTGTCAACGTCTGCACTGAGGGCTGTGGCTGAAGAGAAGGAAAAAAAACGCTTGCTCCACAGCCAGCAGCTTCCCCAAGAGCCTGTGGTAACAGTAAGGAGAGCTTCGCAACTCTGGGCCTCAGGCCCCTTCTTCAAAAAGGAGGAAACAGGGTGTATGATAATGAAGCCATGAAGGTGCCACACACCTGTAATCCCAGGACTAGGGGAGCAGGAGAATAAGGAGTTCAAAGCCACCTTGGCTAGATACGTGTGTATGCATACGTGTATGTGTATGTCGTATGTAATGATATCAAGTCACGTTAAAAAAGGATTGGGGATGCTGGGTGTGGCACGCCTGTGATTCCAGCAGAGGCAGAGGCAGGCGGATCTCTAGGTTGGAGGCCAGCCTGATCTTCAACTCAAGTGAGTCTAAGACAGCCAGGGCTACACAGAAAAACCCTGACTGGAAAAACTGAAAAGAAAAAAGAAAGGATTGGGGATGCCAGTCGGTGATGGTGCACGCCTTTAATCCCAGCACCAGGGAGTTCAAGGCCAGCTTAGTGTATAGAGTCCCAGGACAGACAATACAAACCAAACCCTGTCTGGAAAAATCAGAGAGGGACAGACAGGTAGGCAGGCAGGCAGGCAGAGACCGGGGCTGTTGTTACTGCTCTTACGTTACATTACTTGCAGACCAGGCCTTGGCTCTCTGGGAAATTCTCTACCCTTCTCACTACCCTTTCTGCCAGTCCCTTATTGAGTTCTGCAAGGTCACAGACTCCTCTACGGCACCGGTGTCACCACTCTGACCCCATACTGCGCCCTACCCTTCAGCTGGCCCATTGCTCCAAAGCCCCGCTTTCACTCCACAGCTCTTCAAGCCCCACTTCTCTGGGTAGCCAGAGGACAGAAGGGCGGCGACTCTCGCAAACCCTTCCCCCTCCCCTCCCCCTTCTGCTGCAGCCTGGGGCTTCAACCACCTCACTGCCCCTGTACACACGCAGCACCCGCCACCTGCTCTTAGGCCTGCCAGAAAAGCTCCTCACAGACCTCTCATGAGGCTGGCACCTGTGGGCCCGCCCACCTCAGGGGATGTGTCCCAACCTTGGAGCCAGGGAAGCTCCCCCACAACCCCAGCTGCCCAGACTCCCACCCCCGCCAAGGGTGTGTGTGTGTGTGTGTGTGTGTGTGTGTGTGTGTGTCTCCATTCTGCTTTGATGACTTCCTAATAATTATTCATCCCTGTCATTACCTTATCTGTGACCCTCACCCTGAATATGAACTCCAGGGGACAGACCTTCTCCGGCTCTGTCCCCGGGCCTTGAGACGTGTGTAAAGCTCCATGAATGTTTGCTGAATATGTCAACAATCGAATGGATTAACACATCGCCCTTCACTGCACATCAAATACTTCCCTCCCACAGGGAGTCAACTCTGTCGAGGCCAAGAGGCTCTTGGGTATTGGGCAAGAGAATGCATAACTGATCGCAAAGCATCCAAATGATGCTGTGTGTGCTATCGCTCTGAAGAATTCATGACCCGGATAATGAGCTCCTTTGACCAGGCAACCAGAAGGAATGGCCTCTCTTCACCACAGCAGACCCCATCATTGTTTTTCTGTTCTGTTCTGTTTTGTTGTCAGGATTGGAAAGCCTCTTCAGAAGCTACACAGTGCTCAGAAGCCTTTTGGGCCAAGGAGGAAAAATGAAACCCTTGCTCTAGAGCAGACCCTCAGCAGACACCACAAGGTCAGAAACCATGTTGGGGGTGAGGGGCAGCTGGTGGGACTGTCAACAGTTTAGAGTTGTTTCTTCCTAGTGATGCCAACTGGCAAACAGCAAAGGCCCCACCTGGCCAAAGGTGAGGCCTGGGCAACCACACCTGCCCAGAGGACAGCTGTGACCAGTGTCAGGGTGTGCTGTACCAAGGTCCAGTGTAGATGGAAGGAGTGAACATAAAACCCACAGAAGACTGGAATCACTGTTCCAGATTGTGCAGATTAGAAACCAGGTTGACGGTTCAGTCCTCATTTCTAATGTAAGCAAAGGTCCACAGGAGCCAGAACCTGGGGGAAGGGGAGGGGGTATGAATAATACATGTGGGTTTCTCCTTCCAGCATGAGTTCAGCAAGATGGAGAGGGCATATCACATGCCATCATGTCACAATGATGGCAGACTGCCAAAGACAGAACAGACCTCGGCGACAACCATCCACGGCCACGAACAACACAGAACACAGAAGACAATGGACTTTCTCCATCGTGCCCACTGGACACAAGCACAGCAACACCAGGAGGTGGGCTTGCCCTTCCAGCCTAAACAGCCTGTGTGTGCATATGTGATCATGCATGCATATGTGTGTACCTGCTGTATATGAAAGTCAAAGCTCGCTCAGTCTCTAAATCCAACTACTCACTTGGAGCACATATAGTAAAAGCATAGTGCACTCTAGACCTCAGTGTACACAGAACAGAAGACACAGCTTTCTTCAACAAATAAGTTGCCAGAAACGCCTAGCACTCAGGAGTCCTGAGTCCCAGGCCAGCCTAGGGGCTGAAGCAAGCAAAAAGCCACGGTGTGGTAGAGGGTTCTGAGGGAAGGGGCACTTGCCATCCAAGTGTGAGACCCTGAGGTCAAATCTCTACATCCACAGAAAAGCAAGAGAGTAGGCTGCATGAGCCTGTAACTCCTGAGAGCTAGCCGGCCTAGACGTACACACATGCGCACACGCAGGAAAACTCTTAAGACAGGAAAGGGAGAGGAGAGGAACCACAAAAGCTGTGAGACTTAACAGGCTCGGGAACCCAATCCAGTGGGAACTGGTGGGGTCCTAATCGGGACAAACAGGTTCTAGAAGGATAGCAAGGGGACCTAAACGTTAACCCTGCTCAGGCCAGAGGATGTAAAGTTAATTTTGAATTATCTTAATCATGACAACAGGCCTGTCTTTAAAGAAGCCTTATCTTTTAGAGACAAACACTGGCTCTTTATACAGTAACAGGACTCAGAATAGGCAGGTTGCAAGCTGGCAATGCTGGAAGCCGGTGAGAACTCAGGGACTCGGGTTCACTTCCCACCAGCGGACATCCCCTCTTGCTCAGAGCCGTGCTAAGGCTCACCTCACTCTGGGTAAAGCAGGGACTTCCCTGCAGCCCACAAAGCCGCAGGCACTGTGCCCCCTCGCCTCTGCACACACGCTACCATTCCCCCTTCTCTATGGCGATCCAGAGTCCCTCCCACACAGCAGGCCCCATCTGCTGCCAGGCCCTCTTCCCCTGGCTATCCAGGGTGCTGCCTCACGCCCCGGGCACACCGGAGAGGCTTCCTCAGCCCAGCGCCAGGCCGGCGGAGTGCTGCCCACCTCCAGCCGAGCCGCCTTCCTTTAGTCCTGCCTTGCCACACTTTCCTCTGGCTCCTTTACAGGTCTGCACGACCAGAGGCGGGAGCTTTGTCTCATTCAGTGCTCTCCCCAGCTCCCAAAATAGCTTCTCTCTCGGGTGCCTGCTCAGTGTTTGTGGAATATCTAAGAATGAAGAGGGGCAACATAAAAAGCTTCATTTTCAGTAGGCATAGTGGCATATACCCCCAATCCCAGAGCCCAGGAGCAAGCTGCAGGATCATGAGTTCAAATTCTGCCTGGCCTACACGAGACCCTCCCTAAAAGACTCCATACTTAGGATATACCACAACTTAGTGAAGCTGTTAGTTGCTTGTTCTACTGCTTGAACTCTTGTGTTAACTCGGTAAGAAAAATCTAATCTATAGCCGAAACAGAGCCATGTGAAATGAAACTTCATTTCCTAGATCCCTTTCAGTTACACGTGCTACTAAGTTCTAAGCCAGTGTAAGCAGAATTTTCGAGAGAAACTTCCATCAAGTCTTTCTGGAGACGAGGAGGGAGGGTAGCCAGGTGTGGCAGTAGCAGGACAGGATGGCAGGAGATGACTGATCTCCTGTGAGGATACAGCCCTGACCTGTTTATCATCAGTCTCCTCTATATAAGAGAAAGATCAATTCCCATCATCTTTATTAGCCCACTGTTGTTCTGTGTTTCCATCACTTTCTTTACTTGCAGTTGAGATTAATCCTGACATGTGGTGGGTGTGTCACATCCAGACACTGGAGAGGAGTTCAAAAGGGCTATTGTAATGTAGGTGCACGCAGAGATTATGGAGCTGGGGAGGCAACAGTGACCAAAGGAACCATAAAACTTTCAGCAGCTTAAACAGGGCTGGCAGGAAGGGCCGATGAAGAACACCAACCAACAAACAAATGAAGGCCAGGTGTGGGGGTGCACGCATTTATTCCCAGCACTTGGAGAAAGAGGCAGGCAGATCTCTGTGAGTTTGAGGCCAGCCTGGTCTACAGAGTGGGTTCCAGGACAGCCAGGGCTACACAGAGAAAATGGAAAAACAAACAAACAAACAAACAAAAAACATGAACAACAAATCCACGAAAAAGTGGCCCAAAACTAAAAGCAGTGTGGAGAAAAAGGAAACCAAAAGTGGCTTTGCTGTACACATCTTCAACACCGCAAATTAGCTACAGGGAGATCTCATTTCATGTGGATTCACTAGGAAAACTCAAAGCTTTACCCAACCGATGAGACAAGATTTGGGCAAAAGGGAACTCAAAACCCTCATACACCTTTGGTGCAAATGTGCAGAGGGCAAAGACCACTACATCTAACATGACCAGCATCTCATCCCGGGACATACTGCAAACCTCCTGCCCGCGAACGCCTAGAAATGAGTGTTAACGGTCACAGTAATGCACCGATGGAAGCCTGCGAAATGCCCACCGCCATGGAAATGGCTGTAACAGAAACACTGGGTGGGTGAGACAGCCTGGCAGGTTGGGACATGTGACACCGAGTCACAACCCGAGCTCAAGCCCCAGAACAGGTGGAAGGAGAACACCAACTCCCACAAACTGTCCTCTGACCTCCACACACATATACAACAGACACACATAAAGGAAAACAAACGCAATGAATGAAAAATAGAAAACAACTGACACAGAAATGCGGTCTGGAGGTTAAAAAAAAAAATGACCTACGGCTACATCAATCTTAGAATTGTATTAAGTGAAAAACATGGTTTCAAAAAATACCTACATATGTTTCATTTTGTTGTGATTTTTGAGACAGGGTCTCAGATTGTGGCCTCAGGCTCCCAGTTACTGGGATTACGGGCATGCACCACCATGCCCAGCCTTGGTAGTCAACTCTTCCCAAGCGTGAGAAATTCCAGACCGTGGCCGCCTCTAGCAGGGCAGGCAGAGGGGTGCACGGGAGTTGTGAGGCTGGCTCTGGGGCCACAGTAGGCTAATGGCTGCCTGTTATTCCACGACATGCATTTTTGCTTAAGTATTGTGCATTAACGAGCACGGCTTTCCTGTTTTTTCATAAGCTGGACTCGTGTAGGCCTGAGGTGTAGGCCGGTGGTAAGGAGCCTGCTCAGCATTATGGAGGCCTTGGGGTTCCACACCCCACTTAGATCTAAGTAACAAGCTCTGTCAGCCACAGCGAAGAAGCAGGAAGGGGGAGTGGAGGGGAGAGAAGAGCGGGTGGTTTCTGCTTCTTGTTTGCTCTGGTGTCACAAGCCCACTTCAGTAAGAAACGTTTCTAAAATAAATAAAGCAATATGGCACGACATTCACTTCCTGGTCTCCAGGACCACACAAGAGACTGAGTCAACTCCACAACGCCATCCCTGAAGGACAGCCAGCTACCGAGCCAGTCCATGTCTACTCCTCCATCTGAGAACTGGGCACAGTGACAGTGTCTGCTCCAGGCCACTCTCATGAAAAGTACTCGTGGTGACTTCACCATACAGGCAAAGAGTGAGCCTGGCTGCTTCGTGGCCGTTTGTCTAATTTCAGTATCTAATGAGAGAAGACCTAAGCGATAGGCCAAGACCTGAGCTGCTCCTGCCAGCTTCCCCCCGCCCCCCGGACAGGATCACTTCACTAGTCCTTACAAGCACCCTGTGAGGCCTGGTGTCCAGCTGACCCGAAGGACTTACGGAGTCATTGGTAAATTAATGCATGCTGCCTCAGTTTATGTAACTGCTTCTGTGACTGTCTGAAGAAACCACTTGCGTGGGTAGGACCCTATACAACATGGATGTCTGCTTTTTCCGTACTGAACCTTTGCTCAGACTAGCAACACATCCCATAAAGCTCCATTTCCCAGACATCCTTGCAGCAGAGTGGGGTCATGTCACAAAACTGGAACTGAAGAGTCACAAGTAGAAACCAGCTAAGGATTTCAGGAAAGGTTCTGCTTTCCCATGGCAGAAATTTCCTTCCTCAGCTTTGCTTATTCCTGTTCCACGGATGGGGGACTGCAAGCCAAACAGGTGACTTCTGACTATGAGGCTGACGATGCCAAAGCTGTCAAATCCTGCTCTCTTCCAGGGAGGAAACAGGCCCTGTGGTGGTGATCGGTGTTCACAGGTGAACCCCAACAGGGCAGCCTTCCAGGAATCAATTCTTGCATCACCTCTCTTTTTACAAGGCTGTGCAGATAGAGCCAACAGAGGGAAGAAGTGATATGAACTGGTTCTTGCCCTAAGCAGAAGACCTGAGAAGCCAAAGAGGCAGATAGAGTGGAGCACGCCTGTAACTTGGGTGGACAGTGAGTGAGCTCAAGGTCAGCCAAAGCTACATCAAAAGACCCAGTTCCCAACAAATAACAAACAGGCAAACAAAACAAGAGGAAGAGGCTGCTGTCGTAAAGCCCGGTTGACTAAGAATTCTACATGGAAGGAAAGGTCCTGAGATCACACAGAAAGATGGACAGAGTCATCCCAGGGGCCATTTGAAGAAAAGCCGTCTGGAATGCTCCAGCCCTGTGCACTGCTGACCTGCAGCACAGTAGGACCAGCTGGAGAGCCGTCCCACCCGGCTGAGCCTCGGTCACCCACAGATGCCTGACAAGCAATACTCGGTTGACATCGGAGGACAGTCACCGTTTGCTGGGTGTCCTGTTGGGCAGCAGCATCTCAGCAGAACGTGTCAGGTTTCACAGCGACCAGCGCATTCCCAAACTGAAGCATCCCAGCAGAACCTGCTTCCATACTCTGGTTCCCAACGACTGTTCACAGGGAAGAGCACGACCCCTCCCCTTCCAGCTGTGTCGTAAGTGCCCATTAGGCACATCGAGTCGGCATAAGGATGATGCAGCTATTAATCATTTCTATAATTAAGATGCATTTAGAGTAGGTGGCTCATCATCACAGGGCCGGTGAGAACCCCCAGAAAACACACCTCCTACCTGGACAAGGGGCACCACCATGCTGCCGCTGCTTCCTTCTCATTCTCAAAGGCCTACAGAGCCAACGTTAAAGTAGCTAAGCAGGTCCCACACCTGTGGGCTAGTTTAAGAAGGCCATCAATTACAGAAATAATTTTGGGAAAAAATTAGAAACAAAAAAGAAAGCACATCAGAAACATCTAGCCAAATAAATTACGGCATGCCCACCACTATGTGCCATGCAGACATTAACAAAGTACATTTGGAGTGGGGGCGTGGCTCAGTGGTAGAGCGCTCACCTAGAACCCTCCAGCGAGGGGGATTATCAGCTGAAGAGCCCCTGCCTAGAATCCCCCAGTGAGGGGCTGGGGTGTGGCTCAGTGGTAAAGCCCCTGCCTAGAATCCCCCAGTGAGGAGCTGGGGTGTGGCTCAGTGGTAGAGCCCCTGTCTAGAATCCCCCAGTGAGGGGCTGGGGGTATGCCCCAGTTGTAAAGGACATGAGATTTTTATTTAATGTGTATGAGTATTTTGCCTGCAAATATATATGTGCACCACATGTGTGCCTGGTGCCCACAGAGGCTAGGAGGGCATCAGTTCTCCTGGAGTTAAGGATGGTTGTGAGCCACAGTGTAAGTGCTGGGAACTAAACCCAAGTCCTCTGCAAGAGCAGCGAGTGCTCTTAACCACGAGCATCTCTCAGCCCCTTTTCCTTTCTTCCTTCTTTCTCTCTCTGTTTCTGTTTCTCTCTCTCTCTCTTTCATGGTTTTTCAAGACAGAGTCCCTCTGTGCAGCCCTGGCTGTCCTCAGACTCAGAGATCTGCCTGCCTCTGCCTCCCGAGGGCTGAGACTAAAAGCATGTGCCACCACTGCTTGGCCTTTTTTTTTTTTTTTTTTTTAAGAAGAGAGAATTGGAGGAATACTGGAAGATTCAGAAATATTTCCATAGGGTACTGCTGTGTATGACAGCAAAATTCGGGGAAATACTGTATTATCCCTAACGGAATAATACTGTTCCCTGCAGCATTATGTAACCACGGAGAAAGCACCTGGAGTAAGGATGTGGGAAGGCACTGCTGTGGGAGGGTGCTGCCTGGCAGGCAGGGTAGGGAGAAAGAAGCGCCCTAAAACGGTGGGGAGAGGGCAATGGAAAATACTCAAGAAGGAGCTGAAGCCAGCACATGAGGGCTCGCTATCCCCACTCTGGTCCACGAGTCTTCTGGCACATTAGCTGCCACCTGAACTCCCTTCGCTTCTCCCTTAGACACTGTCACTTAGCACCGTCTTTCAGAGAGCAGGTGGTGCTGGGACCTAAGCATTGTGAGAAATGGCTTTTCCTCAACTTATCCCAAGATGATGCTCCTTCAAGCTCAAGGGACAGTGACCCGTTGCTGCAGCGGCCCTCCATACGGCCACAGGCTCTGGAGGGTGAAGGGCACATGATTGCCATAGGACAACACTGGGCCCATGAGGTACCTCAAGGCCTCAGGCTGCTGGGAGAAGCAGAGAGGGCCACTGACCTGGCTCCCTAGAGAGTCCCAGGGGAAGCCAACCTGAGAGAATTTTACAGCATCAGTTGTTGCTACCCAGAGCCAGAAACAGAGAATCTGTCAGTTAAGATACAGCCAGACTCCTCCAACTCACCGGTTAATTAAAACCTGCTCAGCGCAAAGCAAGAGTTATTGCCTATTAAAGCAGAGAGGAGGATAAACCATGGCTGGCTGGATCACTCCTATTTCTCCTGCCTTCCTGCCACAGAACCCTGGAGATGGCCTTTCCACACACCCGGCAGATACACACATGGGGGCCTGACACGAGTCCTCTCTTACTGAAATTACTCCAGCGTTTTCTAACTCACCAGTGCCATGCCTCCTCTGTCATGCCATGGGCCCAAAATGCCCAAATGAGCCACAGCCAGGTTCCAGGCCGGGAAGCCTAAAGGGGCCGAGGGCCAGAAAGCCAGCAGCTTGAGGCTACAGACCGACCCCAAGAATGGCTGCATGACCACAGAGAGCCAGGTACACGGGCCACGGCAACCACACTGCCATGGTTGGCTGGTGGCACTCTAGCAAACCCATGAGTGCAGCTGGCCAGCCAGCCTCCAACGGGACACCTAGCAGCATAAAGTCATTCATGACATAACTTCAGCTGCGCCCACCACTCGCCAGGCACTGTTCTGGCCTGTGCTCCCATGGAGCCAACAGTGGGGAAGCAGGTGGAAGAGGATCCAGCAGAGCGGGAGGCTCCAGGGGGACGGAGAGGCAGGCACCCAGGGAAGGGACCGTCGGAGCAGCCTGCAGGAGGGCGGTGGCTTTAGAGAAGGCCGCGTGACTGTGGGAACACAGGTGGGCATGGCGCCCCAACTCCATCCACAGGTTCCTAGGCAGCGGACACAGCCAGGAAGAGGCTAGAGCACGGAAGCCCCACCCCCGCCGCACGGAGTGGAGTGGTGACACAGGGGTTGGAGGAGCTGGGGCGCTTTGCTCCACAACTCTGTGGGTACTGCTGCTATTTCCTATTTCCCAAAAAGAGGAAACTGAAGCCCAGGGAGGGAACAGCATTCACAGGAGAGTGCACGGCATGCACGTACTAGGGTGGGGTGCCTGATGCCCCTGGGAAGGAAGTTTGCACACAGCAGGGGCCCAGGTGGCCACTCTTTCCCCGGGACTCTTCCATTTTCTTCTCCCTTCCTCACCACCCGGCCTACCCTGGCTTCGGGGCTAGGAACAGATAGGTAAGCACTTCATGGGAGAAGAGGGGGAAGAGCGAGAGAAGCTGGCTCCCGGGCGGAAGAATCACATCGGTAACTTTCTCTGGAAGGTGCTACGGAGGTCCTGCTCACCTACCGGGCGTCCCGGAACGCGGCCCTGCTCACACTCAGGCAGGTGGCTCTGAGGCGGCCCCAGGTGTGCCTCCTGTCCCAGGTTCTCCCCAGGCGAGGGCCACCTGCCCCAGCTCCCTTGGCCGACCTGGGGTGGTGCCTCCTCCGGCGGCGCTGTGGGTGTCTGGAATGCGGAAATGGGAACCAGCAGTGCCAGCTTCTAACGACTTATTCAGCGGCCTCGAGGCCACGCCAGCTACCGGAGTTCCCCCGAGATGGCTGCTCTCTGCGCACAGGCACATTCCCAAAGAGGCGGTTTCGCCAACATTCCCATTGGGGAAGGGAAATAACAGGATCCCTTACTCATCAGACACGTGGTCCTGGGTCTGAATGAGTTTGGGAGACAGCTCGGAGGTAACAAAGCCTGCCTGTTGCCTCCCATTCAGGAACAGGCCACCTGCTCAGTGCTGGGCCAGGGTTGGCTCAGCGCCACCGTGTCCCTGCCCGCGCCCAGCAGCTTCATTCCCGTCCTTCCCGTCCTTCCCGTCCACAGGTGGGCCCCTTGCCTCTGCAGACGGTGCTGGCTGCAGGGGTTTAATGATTAAACCTTGTGGAAGCACACTCTGGGACAGTGCTGCTATAAAGGCTGCCATCTCTCCAGGGCCTCATGTCAGCCTGTGTCAGCACCACCAGCACACCTGTTTTACAGACAGTGTTGCATGGAAATCACGGCATGGAGGTCACATAGCAAGTGGGGAGTCCAGCCCAAGCACTGCAGTTCGGAGGTTCCAGCTTTTGACCACTGTGCTCAGGTGCCCTTGGGAGGAGACCACAAGGAACAGGACCCAGTGAGATCACAGCTCTGACCATCAAAATGCTCAATAACGAACGGAGACAACAGCTTACAACTATAATCTCAGCACTGGAAGAGGGAGACAGGAGTTCAAGACCAACCTGAGCTACATCAGACTGTCTGGAAAAAACAAAGACAAACAAAACAGCTCAATAACTCTCAGCTGTGTTGTCACAAGCTGCTCACACCTGAGCCTTCAAATCGAAAGCCACCTGGCTCCTAGTTACAGAGCTTACGCTCTGGACGTCTGATGGGAATACAGCAAGACTATTGCCAGGTGTGATGGTGCCCACCTGTAATCCCAGGATTGGGGAGGCTGAGGCCAGAGGAGGTGCTGCAAGTTCAAGGCCAGGCTGGCCTGCAGCCTTAGCCCTGTCTCAGAAAAGCAAAATTAAAACTCTTAGCATTTTCTTCATCAAACAAACAAATTAGAATGTGCATTGTGAACCACACACTGTCTTAAACATGAACTAGGCTTCTTTTACCTGCAGGGAAATCTTAGTCACCTGAGAATAAACTGACAAAAAACCAAAAACAAACAAACAAAAAAGGCAACAAGCTGATGCCCGTGCCCTGGGCACTGCCTGTAAGTGAGGCACTCACTCCGAGGAGGATGGAGCCATCCCAGCTCCCCCTTACACACATAGAAAGGGACACTGAGGGGCCACGTGGGACCCAGGACTTGCACAGGCTCCGCCACATTCCTCAGGCCCTCTGCGGCCTCCCAGGGCAACCGCTGTGCGTGGGTAGGCAGTCACAGGGAACTTCTGCCTGTAAACGGAACACTGCTTTCCTAGATGATTGGGGACTGGGACAGAACCACCGGGGCCCGCAATTCTGAGCTGGCCATCTGCACTTGACCTGCATCCTCTCCTTCCGTTCTCTCACCAGCCCTCCAGGGTCCTCGGCAAGGAGCCTCTGCTCGGGAGTGGGAAGGAGCAGAGGGGCCCCGGGTGGTGCTGAGCAGAGTGAGCTCCCAAAAAACATCCCCACCAACAAGCCGGGTGCGGGGCCGCATGCCTGTGATCCCAGCTCTCAGGGAGGCACAGGCAGGCAGAGCTGAGTTTGAGGCCAGCTTGGTCAACAGAGTGAGTTCCAGGACAACCGGGCTACACAGAAAAACCCTGTCTGGAAAAACCAAAACCTAAAAACCACGCACATGCACCCAGTGTCGCTGCCCTACCTGGGTGCCCCAACTCTCAGACAAAACGTTTGGTAACTGACACTTGAAGGGCTCGTAGGGTACACGGACTGTGCGGGAGGTTTTGGGGGCGGACACGATTAAAGAGCACACAGCTGAGTAACTGAGGTAATTACAAATCTAGTCAGTGCAACACAAAGAGAAAAACCACGAGCCTGTGGTCCTGCCCTTCCACCAACTTGTACAGCAGATCTCTCTGCACTCTCACCTGTTCCCGAACAGAGCTCTGACTTTATCCCCACAGCCGCTGGCCCTGGCCTAGGACCTGTCCACGCAGGGCTGTGTCAGGCTATCTGTCACAGTGCTACCCCGGGAGACCTAAGAGCAATCAGGAGGCAGGGCATAAGCGAAAGGTTTCCGCTCTTAAAGAGACATACAGTGAGTGAGAAGTGTCCTTAATTGCTGCTGGATAGGGCCCTAAAAGGTGTGCCAAGTGGAGCCACGCGGGGAGCCAGAGGTCATGAGAAGTATACGGCCAGTGATGAGTGAGTGACACGATGGAGTAGGGCTGGGACCGTATACACTTTGAGGAGCTACTGTCAACCCCTGTATTGAGACCCGTGGGCTTCTTTGTTCTATAAATCTCATTTCAGCCGGTTTTGTTGGGGCTTCCGATAACTGGAATCTCAACTGTGGTTCCTGGACACAGAGCCTAGCAGGTCCTGGGGGACTGCTGCATGTGCAAACGCTCACACTGGACCTGGAGCACAGAGCTCCCTGGACAAGGCTGGCTTGAGTGCGGTTCTGCAGGCCCGAGAACCCCGCAGGGCCACACAAGGCTGCAAAGTTGCCGCGCCACTGCTCCGTGGCTCCGTGGCCCTCTGACCCCCAGGCAGGTTATTTAAAGTCTACAAAGGGAATTACTGGGTTGGCTGAAGGAGTGGGTAGGAGGCTTGGCTGAAGTCAGTCACGGCATGTGAAGCCCCTGGCACTGTCCGGAACACACTGGACACCACTACCATCGTCATTACTGTCAGCAGCCTGGGGCACACCCACTGAGGTAACTTCCTGCCCAGCTCTCAACACTGGGCCATACCTCTTCTATATTTATCTTCCTAGTAGTAGGAATCACTACTGTGCTTTGGGGCTCCCCAAAGACTTATGAGCATCTTTCTGGTCAGTATAAGGGAACCAAAGGCCTTGGTTCCACTCTGGCGCCCCAGCCCATACCACCATGGGCACTCTAAGCTCAGGCCCCAAGATGAGGAAGGCTGAACACTGGCCTGCCAGGTCCTGTCCAGGAGGAAAGGGACTCCCACAAGAAGAACAGCAGAGCCTGGCTCTGGAGCCACGGCTGGGCAGGGGTCCTGACTCCGGCGTACTGTAGGCACTGCGGGGCTGGTCAATGACAGGGAAGAATGAGACACGGAGGTCTGATCTCTGGCCTCACCCTTAGGGTGAGAAGGAGTGGCCAAAGGCCTCTTGCTCCAGAAAGAAAACTATCACACCAAACTTCATAAAACTCAATGTCAAACCATTCTTGACCCACAAATAGCCAGGTTTTTATGGTCCAACCCAGTACGACTCAGGGACGTTTAATACCATGTGAGGGACTGAAGACTAACAAGAAACTGGGCCAATGGTGTCGCTAGCGAAGGAACCGGGGTGTCTGGGTCTTACACTTTTAGTTCCACGCAGCTGTGGCTACTACTGAAATTTCAGAGCAGGGAGCAGGCATGATGGCTTACGCCTGTGATCCCAGCACTCGGGAGGCAGAGGCAGGTGGAGCTCTACAAGTTCGAGGCCAGCCTGGGCCACAGAGTGAGTTCCAGGACAGCCAGGGCTACACAGAGAAAAACAAAAACCAAACAATTCAGTACAATTTAACTATCAGCCTGAAATGTCCTCAGTGCTCCTGAACATCCAGATTGCTTTTGTTATTTTAGAGGAAAGGGAAGAATAGGTCCCAGGTCACCGAAAACACAACCGCGAAAACTTGGCGCTCCTACCTTTGTCTCCCTACGTCCCTCCATCCTCCACGCAGAGGACCTCCTCCATCGCCCCCTGAGCCTCAGGACCTTTGCACCTCCCGCCACACAGCTGCCACCTCCTCCGGGGCTGTCCCTCCGCCGAGGGCCTCCACACCCTCTGCCCTGACACGTCATACTCCCTCCTCGCTTGATGTTCTCGCCTTAGTGCTTACCACCACCTGACACGGTACAGCCTATTTATTGACCTCGTTGTTTTGTTTTAACAATATTCTTCCACACATGTGGAGGTCAAGAGAACAATTTGCACTAAGTGGATTCTAGGGATCAAAATCAGGCTTGGCACCAAAGGCTTTTATCCCAGGGAGCTTATTGGCCCCGTTGTTCTACCGTTTCTGTGTTCCTTTGAGATAGGTTTCACGCTGCCCAGGCTGGCCTCAAACTCTCTATATAGCTGGAGACAGCGGCCTTGGATTGCTGAATATCCTGCCTCTTCCCCAAAGCTCAGGTTACAGGTGTGTGGCACTAGCTTAGCTTCACTTATCTTGTTTTCCTAGTCTCACACTTGCGAGGACCCCAGAAGGGAGAGAGAGGTGAGGAACGAGTCTGCACTGCTGGATAGCCTTCGTATCTAGCACAGTTCTCATGAGAACACCGTCACCGAGCAAGCTTAAAAGCCAGAGCTAGGCTGGCTGGCTGTGGCGGAGGCGGATCTCTGAGTTCAGTAGTCCTGCTGTACAGAGTGAGGCCAGGACATCCAGGGCTACACAGAGAAACCCTGTTTCAAAGAGCAAACAAAATAAACAGTGAAGCTGGGCAGCTGGGCCGCCTTTCATCCCAGCACCGGGAAGCAGAGGCAGGCGGGTCTCTGTGTGTCTGGGCAGCCTGGTCTACAGAGTGAGTTCCAGGACAGCCAGGGTTACATAGAGAGACCCTGTCTCGAAAACCCACAACAAAAACAAACATTAAATCAAATCTGGAGACCTGGAGATGACTCAGAGAAGGCACTTGTTGCCAAACCTGGACCTGGGTTCAATTCCCGGATCACACGTTGTAAAAGGAGAGCACTGGCCTCCACACGTATACCACAGCACATATGCGGCCTCTTCACCCCTGTATAAATGTAAAGCCCCCTCCATGCTGACCAACATGGCCCACGCCTGCAGACGCAGCACTTGGGACGTACAGGCAGGACTGGAAGGCGTTCAAGGTCAGCCTGGGCTACCGGCAACACTGTGCTTAAGCAGAAACAGGGCTGGGGAGATAATCAGTGGGTGAGGCGTTTGCTATGTGGACATGAGACAGTACATCCCCCAGGCCCATGTTACAAAAGGTGAACTCCAGTAAGCCCAGCCACGGAGGGGCTCGTGGCCACCCAACCCAGCCTGCCTGTGGGTTCCTGGCCGGTGAGAGCCTGCAGGGGCTGGGGAGTGGGCTGTGCCTGAGGAGTGAGGGCCTCGAGTCTCCACAGGCGAGTGCGAGCGCTCACACACGCACCTGCACACATACACATATATGCACAGGAATAATATATACGAAATGCATGGTGCTAGCATTTGGGTTTTGCCAACCCTCAGATGCGACACACACACACAAACAAACACAGAGGAGGAGCCTGGTTTGAAACAAGGTGCTTCAGCTAGAACAAAGGGTGCCACGCAGGACCACAGCCAACTCTCCTGTCACACCTGCCACCTCCCTGAGACCTGAAGGAAGCAAAGGGGCCAGCAGACACTTCCTTGCCCGAGGGGGCTTTCACTTCTCTGCCTGATGCGCCTATGAAAGGATTTCATCACGGGCTGGGAAGTTACGCCACCAAGGGACAAATGCTACCGAGCTCCAACACGGTGTGCCTGGGGAGCACGAGTTGCATTCTCACTGCTGGCCAGATATCAGGCCCCAAGCAACGTCCCAAGCTGCCCCTCTCCCTCTTTGGCCAAAAACCAGAATCAAGAAGGACATTTCCATGGCCTGTCACTGTGGGGAACCAAAGGCTGGCTTCAGGCTCCTGGCCAAGCCAAGGCTGGGTGTCACAGGGGCTGTCCTGGCTATGAGGAGGGTCTGAGGCCTCCTGTTCAAACAGGCTTTTGGGGAAAAATGTGGGCGGGGCCTCCCAGTCAGGTGCTGGAAGGAAACCCATCAGGGAAGAGGGGCCCCAGGAGGACCCTGCCACCACAGGCTCAGCAGAAGCGGGAAGCGTGTGGCTTCTGGAGCCCTCCCCGCTTTACCAGGGGGGCTTCCAGAGCCCCCAGCCAAGGACTGCTTACACAGTGAAGGAGAAGGGGAAGAGAAGCAAATCATTTTATTATATAAGTGGACTGAGCAGAGGCTGGGAATTCCCCACGCACACACTTAAGCCTGAACCACACAAATGCGGAGTAAAACCTCTTGTACTTGATTTTAACTTTTCTTGACGAGACACTTCAAACACACAAAGATAAAGGGAGGCTATAATAAGCCCTCACCACCCAGCTGCAACCGTTCCCCACTCACGGCCAGGCTGGTTTCATCTCCTACTCGCCCCCACGCGCCTGTCCGCCCTCGCTTCCCGGCCCCAGGCACATGCTGGGCATCCCAACGGTCCATTCACAGAATCTCACAATGCACATCCTGAAGCTAGGAGCCACGGGGCACGATCACATCTGAAACACTGAGTATTACCAAATCGCCAGAGGGCTTCTCTTACTGTGAGGGAAATGGAAGAACAGGTCCTGGGATCAGAGAAACCCCAGGCCCAGAGTGGTGTCAACCTCACGGCCCAGGGGGGTCTGGAAGCTGCTGTAGGAACTCCTCAGAGGAGACGCGGGGTGGAGAGGCTGAGCCACTGGTGCACCATTCTGCTCAGCAGGCCCCAGATGGCTCGGACGCTGGAAGAGCCACTGAGCCTCAGTTTCCCCGTGTAAGAAGCAAGAGAAGTCCGTACTGCATACGGCCAGTCAGTAGAGTCTCACCGCACACGCTTCACACACCAGGCATCGGCAGTAGTAGGCGCTGAGTGCAAATCATCACCTTGGCAATAGAACAGACTTGGAATCCACCTACAGCTCTTGGCTAGCAGGTGCACATCCATCTTGGCCCTTCTCAGGCCTCGGGTAGTCCATGTGTCTAGAAATGAGCTGCAGCGGGGCTACAGGAGGACTTCTGGTGGCCGGACAGGAGCCAGCATTCCTCAGGAACTTGTGAAACTGGCTCCCGTCTGCCAAAAGAAGTCTCCCTTACCCCTGGCAAAAGGGACAGACGCTACCTGCGGCTCCAACCGGCACGAAGGCGCACGCTGGCTTCCAGGCTCCCTCAGTATCACAAATGCCTGTTACACATTTCAAACACAGCTGCTATCCTGGCCCACCCTCCCTCAGCTACTCCTCCTGACCCACATGACTGTCCACCGCACACTCGCTCACTCTTGCTGTTCTCACACCCCCCTCTCTCTCTCGCTCTCATTCCGAAGGCCTTCTCGCTCTGCTCTAGCCTCCATCTCTTGCTTGCTACCTTGCTATCCTCACTGTTCTTTCCTGCTCTCCCTCTTCGCTGGCCCTGGCCATGCTTAGACTGCTTTCTTTGCTCTCTGCTCTGGACTCTTCCCGGGAGCCCCTCATGTCCAACCTGGAGCATCTTTGACAGCAGACGGGGCGCCACCGCAGCCCATGCTGCTCCCCTGCCGTGTGAATGGGGAACTAAATATGGTTGGCAACGCTTTGCCTATCAAACAACCTGGAAAAAAACAAAGGCTGTGTTCACCCCCTCCACTGGCCTTTGCCGCATAAAGAGGGCCTGCAATGAAGCACATCGGTCTACAGAGATCTCATTTGTTTTTGTCTGTTTGTTTGTTTGTTTGTTTTTAGACGGGGTTTCTTGTGCAGCCCTGGCTGTCTTGGAACTTACTCTGTAGACCAGGCTGGTCTCGAACTTATAGAGAGATCAGCCTGCTTCTGCCTCCCAAGTGCTGGAATTAATGGCATGTGCCACCACTGACCAGCTCCCGTGATCTCAGTTGTAAAGTGAGTTCTATGAAGTTAAATTATGTCACTGGCCTACTGGAAGGATGAGTCGAGGACGTGTGTGAAGTACTTAGCCAAGTACTTGCCTGGCAGCAAGTCTGCTATGTAAATGTTAGCAACTGTCGATATTATTACTTTACAAACTTTAAAGTAGTGTGAGCTTAGAGAGCAGAATCCACCACTCCGATGACAACAATGTTGCTCCTGTGGCAATCTCAACCCTAGCTGCTGGCTTGCTGTTCCCTCTGCCCACACCCCCTACCCCCAAGCCCTCAACTCCTAGCACAGCTGCTGCCTCTTGCCCATTCAGGTCTTGGCTCAGTCTTTCCCTCTGAGGCTCAGGAGGCCTTCCCTGATCATCGGGCTACAGTACCCACCATTCCTCCATCCAGCCACTCTAGCCTTTCACCCGACTGGATCGAGAACACATTTGTTTCTTTAACTTCTAATCAAAACAAACAAAATCCCCGAAACTACCTGCTGTACTGTGCGCCTCTCCTCAGGTAGTCTGCAGCCCTGTGAGCAAGATCTTACCTGAGCCAGGTGTGAGGTGATCTAATCACAGCACTTGGGAGGCAGAGCAGGAAGATTGAGAGTTCACGGTCAGCCTGGGCTGCGTGTCTGCCAGACTTGGTGTCAGAACACAAACAGAAAAGCAGAGAACAGCTCTTGCCTGTCTCATTCACTGTCAAATTCTCCATGCCTTAAAGAAATCCCAGCACATGGAAGACGCCCAATTAATTGGTCAACTTAATAAAATAAGAACAGTAACTGGGGCCTGACTCAGAGCTGGCAGCAGTCCAGCAGGCCAGCGTCTTGTAGACATTTCATTCATTCTCCACCAGCCCTGAGCTAGACATGTCTATGGCCAACACTTCGTCAATGAAGGAAAAGCTCAGGAACACCTTATGTATTAACGGCTATACGGGATTTGAATTCAGAGCTGCTGCCTAGGCGACTTTCCAAGTGCTTTTCACTTCTTGAAAATCTGAGGACAGGCACTCCCTACTGGTCCCCACCCCCACGGCAGCTGCGGTGTGACCCCTGCATTGGCTCGAATCTTCCTTTTCTGAGCAGATTTTCTCTTCATTCCAAGCAACTAAGCCTCTCACCCTAGAGCCCAACATCTCCACGCTGGTTCCTGCTTTACAACTTCTCTGTATTTTTTCCCCGGCATTTTCAAGGACTCAGGTAGCTCCTCCTATGAGCCCTGCAACCAAGGCCTCGGGAGTGACTCTGGACCTAAAAGACTGTAAGGCAGCAACCATGGACCCTGCCGTAAAAGTCTGACACAATTTCTCTCAACAGCCATCCCATAAGGAAGGTACTGGTACCGTTCTCATGTTCAGATCCAGAAACTGAAGCCCAGGAGAATACACGCCTTATCCAAGGGATTCCAGGGAGTAAGGAACAGTGTCAGGATTTGAATCCAGGCCTCATGTCTCCAGACTCCAGTGTTTTCAGACACTGTGCTGTACCGCCTGTGTCTAAGGGAGCATGGATGCCAAGGTAGAGACCCTCGCAATGATGGCGATGTCCACCAAGGGAACAACAGAACACTCAGGGTCTCCGCACCTTTGAGGATGTGGGCACAGTCAGTGAATGAGTCAGATCTGTGTGTCAGACCTTGAAGGGGTTATGTCCAACCACCACTGAAAAAAACCAGTTACAGTATGTGCAGCCTGAGCCAGGCAGGATGGCACAAAGCGCAATCCCAGCCCTCAGGAGGCAGAGGCAAGAGAACCAGAAATTCAACAGCCAGCCTGTTACACAGCAAGAGCGGTTGGGCTAGGCTAGGGAAGACCCCACCAACACACAAAGGGGGCGGGGCTGGGCATTAACTATATATACCGATACAGTCCCTACTCTTTTAAGTGCACACACAGACACAGGAAGGCTTACAGGCTGGCGGCCAAGGCCATTTCGCTCATGCTGGCAGCTCTCTTTGAAGGTGGCACTCACTGTTGCCCTTCTGCACCTCCACATTGTCTGGCGTGCCACAGTGAGCTTACCTGCCTCCCATACTCTGGTTTTCCAGACAGGGTCTCTCAGATAGCACAGGCTGGCCTTAATCCTCCTGGCCATCTCTGTTTCCCAGTGCTGGTATTACAGGTGTTCGTCACCATGCTTAGTTTGTATACATTCAAACACACACGCGCGCACACGCGCGCGCGCACACACACACACACACACACACACACACACACACACACAGGCAATGACCAGAGCAAGCCTAAAAAATAAAAAATAAAAATAAATGTACAAATTGGCCTGGCAGCTTCCCTCTCATTCTGATAGCTGAAAACAAAAACTAGAGGATTCTTTTATTAAAACATAAGTACATTTAATTTAGCCTTTGCAAGTTGTTAAGTCTAAGCTTCATGTAGGCAAAATGTATCTTACGGCTGAAAAAGATACCAACCTCTGCACACTCTACATTTCAGTTTGATTTACCACCTAACAACTGCGACGTCTGAACGGCAGGCCCACGCTTAGCTCTCAGGCCCTTCTGCCCGCAAGGTCTGAAAACCATCTGCTGATGCCACTACAAGGAGGAAATAACCTTCTTAGGTCATTGCCTTATTTCTGCACATTAAAAAACACCAAACGACCAAATAAAACAAAAAACCCTTAAATGCACTGGCCACTAGAAACTCAACTGAGACCAGTTTCCCATCCTCCAATGAAACTGCAAGCACAGGTTCCAGCCACAGAGCAAACCTCACAGAGACCCAGCAAGCACCTTCCCAACCTCTGCCCTGGTGTGTGATGTGTGCAGTCTTTCAGAAAGAAATAATCAGTTTGGGCTTGTCTCTGGCAGGCTAAAAGCCCCAGCAATGAGCTGCCTGGGAGCCAGGCCTTCCTGATACATCTGTAGCCACAGCAGTCTGGCCAAATCCCCATTGTCTTCTCTGGAGCACATGACTGCACATGCTGCTTATGTGTGCCTACGTTCATTCTTGCTGACTTAAAAGAAACAACTAGACCTTGTCAGAAAAGCCTACCTCTGCAGCCACGGTGATGCACACCTGTAATCCCAGTACCTGAAGACAGAAAGAGTAGGAGTTCAAAAGTCACCTTGGTTATTACATAGTGAACTTGAGGGCAGCCTGGGTTACTTGAGACCCTGTCGCAAAACAAACAGAAAAAGCCACTTTCAGGGGACAGGGCAACCTCCAGCTTGGGCCCAGGGAGGAGCTGCTTCTGTAACAGGGCAGCTCTGTCCTCCTCCCAAGCAACTGAATATGGGATGGCTGGCAACTTCCAAGTCGCTGGCTTGGGCAACTGGGTCAATGTTGGCCCATGTGCCATGATGGTGACTACTGAATCAAGGAGGAGAAAGAGGAGAAAGTGTTCAGATTGGACAAGTTGAGTTTGCAATGCCCAAGCCCGGCCGGGGACACCATGGAAACAGAAGCAGGACATCTGGAGCTGGAGATGAGGACACTCCATGAACCCGGAGCCACACTGGGGCCCAGGGTTTAGCTCAGCTGTAGAGTTAAGTGTTTAACAAGCACAAAGCCCTGGATTCATCCTCAGACCAAACAATAATAATAAATACAGAGCAAGAGTGAAATAGACTGACTTGGAGGAGAGGGAGTGGGCAAGGGCTGCCGTCGCCGATGGCAGTTCAGCGCCTCTGTTCTCAGGTCGTACGCTAAAACATGTTTCTACCAAAACAATTCAACCTTGGCTGAGGAGACTTTAAGGATGGGGGCAATAATCTTGCCCTCTGACCTGTAGGTACAAACAATGAGAAAAGGCTTGCTGCAGAAAAAGAGAGGTACATTCCTCAAGTGCCTGGGCCCTGCGCTAACCACAGAATATCTCCTGGGATCAGAACAACCCTGGCATGGAAGCCCCACGACTACCATTTCACAGATGGGACACTGAGGCTGGGAGCTAACGCGTGGGGGAGCTGAGGGCTGTCATGTCACAGCCCACGGTCAGCCAGTCTCTGGGCCAGATGGAGAACACTGAGGAACAATCATAACACATAAGAGCTGCTACTCAGGGGAAGGGTGACGGCTCAGCCTAGTGTTCAGCAAATCCTCACACCCGTACCAAGGCAACGCCGCTATTGTCCCATTTTTATAAATGACAAACCCACGTCTGCAGAAGGGAAAGCCAGTTGGACCACTGGTGAATCTGGCCGTCAGATGTAACCAACCGATACACTCAGAGCTCTACTCAGAGAGGGTCTCTAAGCTAGCCGGAAACGCTGAATAAATGGTAGCATTTTCTGACTGCTATGTGCCAGCAGCTGTGCTCAGCACTTCACGCAAAGTGTTCCCCTACATCTTCAAAATAACTCTGTGAGGTGGCTTCCACTGAAAGCTCCACTTTCTAGTTAGGCACGGAAAGGGAAACTAAGGCACAGAGGAGTGAAGTTAGTTGTCCAAGGTCACACAGCTAGCTGGTGCATGACAAAACCGAAATTTGAACGTGAGTCTCTCTGCTTCACCAGCAGAAGCTCTTATCAAAATAATCGCAGATAACAGCAGCTACCCTCCATTGAGTGTTAACCATGGACTCGGGTTCCATGCACATGGTCAACTAACTGCCAATCTATGCAATCTATAGTATCTTCACCTCATTTATCCAGGAGCTAACAATAGCGCAAGCCCATAATAAGTATCTCCAACGTGAAATGCCTTTTCATCAGATCTCAACATCTCAAAACCAGTAAAAGACATTCTCCTTCCCCGTTTTACCGAAGGCAAAAAGAAGGCTCGGCGCGGTTTTCCCAGACCGCAGCTCCCGAGTGGCAGGGCTCGGACGTGCACCAACGTCTCCCGGACTGCAAGCTCTTCCCCACGGTGCCGGGTTGCACGTCTGGAAAGTTGAGCCATGCGGGCACGAGTCCCGCCGGGTACGGAGGGTGTGAGCACCGGCGCTGCCGCCCCCCACAGCCGATGCCCACACCCGGCCGTCCGCCTGGTCACCCCGCCTGCGCTGACCCTCGGGGTCCGAGCAGCTACCAATTCCCACCACCCTTGCGAGAGACTGCTTCTGCACCAGGAGCCACGTACCTAGGCGTCCCGGCTGCACGCCCCGCGGGCTCCTCGACTGCGGCGTCCGGCACCGCGCGGCTCGCTAGAGACGCCGCCAGCTCCGGTGGCCCGAGTGACTTCCAGGCTGCCCACTTCCAAGGCGCTTCGCGCGAGGCCTCGTGGGAACTGTAGTTTCTCCCGGAGAAGCAGCGCGCTGAAGAGAGCCCGGCGCGCGCGGCCTGCCGGGAGTCGTAGGCGCGCCACCGCACCGCCTTCTGGGAAGCGTAGTCTACTGGTCGCTCCGGTGCAGCTCCAGTCTCCGGAGGACTTCCGCAGCCCCGAGGGGCGTGAGGCAGGGAGGCGTGTCTTGTGCCGGCTCCAGCCGGGGAGCTTCGCTCTTCACCCTGCTCGACCGGTTTCCTCCTTTCTCCCGGCCGCGTCCGCCTTCTCCCTCTGCGAGGGGAGCCCTCGCCGGCGCCCTCCGCGGGGCGGGAGGCTGTTCCCCGGAGCCTGCGAGCCTGGGGAGGGGCGGCAGGAGCGGAACCATGCGCCAGACCCCCCTCGGCGCCGGGCGGAGCGGGACGGCGGCGGCGCGCCCTCGCGCACGCGCGCTCTCCGGCCGGCTCGCGCCTCGGCCGCGGCGGGTCCGCGCTCGGGGCGGGGGGCCAGGGGAGGAGGGTCTCTCCCACCCCCTTTTGGAAGGCGTGCGCGCGCCGGCGTGCACGCGCGCTCGCTCTGGTGGCCCCGGCCAGTCCGCCAGGTGCGGGCCTACGGGACTAACCGTTCTGTCGGCGGGGTCCTCCCTCGTGGTCCTCAGCGTAGCTTCCCAGGTCCCCCTCTAGGGCTGTTGGTCTACACAGGAGCCCCCCGGGTGCCGCCCAGCTCGCTGTCCCTTGTCGGGAGTCGTGTCGCAGGTAACAGGCGCGGCTCCCGCCCGAAGGAGGCGGACACACCTACCCGCCCGCCCATGCGGATCCCGCGGAGCCGGAACGTGAGGACGCGGCTCCCCCGGCTCCTACGTCCCTCCTCGGAGGCGCCGGACCCGTCCCCGAGGTGGAGGGAGCCGCAGGATCACGACCCGTAGAGGCTGCCTGGCAGGCTTTTCCTCTGCCATGCATTCAGTAATGACACAGTCTGAGGGTATTGGTTGGGTGCCTGCAGCCTGGGAAATGACCAGATTCAATCCACTCGCGGAAATAAGCGAAGAGACGACCTTTAACAATCAAACAAAAACCGTATTGCGAAGCTCACTCCATAGAGGTCTCTCAGGCGATTGGCTAGGATTGCCCAGCCCTCTAAACCTCATGGATACTCTCTCTTTCTGTCTTAGCTGCTTCCTGGGAGGGTGGTGGTTACGACCTGACAGGAAGCACATTCATTCAGTAAAAGTGTCTTACACATCTAAGCCAAGTCGCTGTAATCTCATGCAGTAATACCTTGCAAAAACAGCTACATAAACTATTTCACTTTAATTTTTGAGACCCGGTTCTCCTCCACGTAGTTAGCGGCCTTCAGAGGCTGGGATTGGCATGTACCAATGCCTGGCCGATTTTAATTTTTGCATAAAACCAGTGCTGCAATGCCAGCACTCCGAAGGCGTAGGGCAGGAGGGTCCCTGCATAGTGAGTTCTGGGCCACCTTGAGCTACAGAGTTAGAACTTTTGGGCGCATAATTTTTTATAAAATCTCGTGAAGCCTACCTATCCCTGAGGCTCTCTAGGCAGCTAATGGTTGCTGGGGGGGAGACATTTTCGTCAGTGGTATGATTTATTAAGTTGCTCATGCCCATATGAATAAACCCTCAGCCACGCTCTTGTAAGTAAGCAGCTAGTTCACAGAAATAGATAAATAAAATAAATTCTACATATGGCAATCAAGATTAATTTTAGTAATGAGTCCTGATACCTTAAAATGTTATTTGGTTATAAATGTTTGCTGTTTCCGTTTTACAATTGAATTAAAAACAAAAACGAGACACTAACAAAGATGGTCATTTGTGGCATGGACTGTTGTAACAGAAGGTTGGAGACTGCCCAGTGTCTGCTAATAAGCCAAATACAGTGGTAGAGGGCCTGTGATTTCAGCACTTGGGAAGCAGAGGTAGGAGGGTTGGTAGTTCCTTGGCTACATCGAAAGGTTGCCGCTAGCCTGTGCTCCAAGAGACCCACACCCACACGGGACCTGTGTCCACAAACAGGAATTTGGGGAAATGATCAGTGATATATCCTGCTTCTGACAACTGTTGCAAAATGAAGTACAGCTCTATATTAATATGAGCTAATCTTCAGATAGAACGAAAATGTATGTATACTGTATATAGATTTTATGTAGAAAAATATGTATTATACTTCTGTATGTACAGAACACCTTTAGCAAGATTCAGAAAGGACATAACCAGGTCACGTGTGTGAAGAAGAGACAGGACAAGTGGCCCAGTGTGAAACAGTAACTTTCTTTTGCAGCATTCCAATATTTTCCCCCATGTTCACCTTTAAAAGTTAATCAGAAGGGAGCAATAGCGAAGTCATAGTGCCATCGTAAGAATTAAATGGGGTTGAGGAGATGGCTCAGAAATTAAGAGCACATGCTTCTGTTTCGGGGAACCAGTTTCCAGCACCTATGCTGAGCAGTTCACAACTGCCTGTAGGTCCAGTTCCAGGGGATCGGACGCCTTCTTCTGGCCTCCTTCCAGGGCACCTGCATACATGTGCACATGCCTGCTCCCACCATACATGCATACACATGATTTTTTTTTAATTAATACAATATTAGATAAAATGCCTACTTAGTGCTTTATGGCCTTGTAAGAGCTAGGTGCTACCCTTCCCAGGGATCTGAACTAACTCTTCTATTGACTGGAAACTAGCCCACAGTATTAATGTATGTTTGTCAGCTATAAAGAAAGTTAAGTGCATTTTAGTCCATTGAATCTGCCTAAGGTCCAAGAGTAGCACTCCCAGACCCTGTAAGACAAACTTCAGCTCCTTGGCAGGAATGGAGGCCTCTCTAGTTTTGCAGTCAACTAATGAAGCCCTTCTTGTCCCAGCTGGACTTCCTGCACGCCTGTCCCCAGACATGAGACCTGCCTGGAAGGCCAGGCCTTTGAACTCATTCAGGATCCTAGCTCACCTATCTCAAAAGGGCGATCACTTCTTGTATATACTCATACCTCTTTAAGCTTGTCCTTGAAACTGAATCACCAAAGTCAGGCACGATAGCCCGCTGAGGCTGAGGCAGGAGGACCCTTTGAATGCACCCCCTCCGATGCTCGTGAGTGTGGGCACACCTCACCAAGGACACTGAATGTCACTAGTGGAACTTAAGTTTGAAACAATTAAAGGCTGCAGAAGAATTTCTAACAGCCCGCCATTGTTAACCAGTTCTGCGACTTTGTTGATGCCTCTTTCCCTGCTAAACCATAAAGTCTATGAGGCAAGAAGTCTATCTCATATGCTGTTAGACTCTCTGAATAGGAAGTCGGTGGGTGCCCAGCGAGAAGCAGGCAGCAAGCAGTATGGTGGAGTGCAGTGCCCCCTGCGGCCAGTGCTCTTGCAGTGCAGGCCTCCTAGGCCACCCTCTGCCTCAGCTGCTGTGTTTCATCAGACCTAAGAAAAAGGAAAACCTAGCTTTTCCCTGTAGACAGTAGGAGCTCGTGTATCCTAGTCCCAAAAGGCCTCGTGAGTGCTCTGACTACAGATGGAGTGCTACCAGTAAATCACTTCTGAGTCATCAGGTTGTCCATCAGTCCCCCTGGAAGGAAGCAAGCCCCCCGGAACGCATTCCAGACTTGCTTTTAGGTTTTAGCCCTGAGATTAAGGATGGAGTTGGGGAGAGGTTTCCTCTGGGTCACCCGATGGACACATTCAAGGTAGGAACGACAGGAAGCCCAAACCTTGGTGAAGACTCACGGGCCACCCCCACCACCCCGGCAGCGACCCCCCAAAGAGTCCCAGCTGTGCGTTTCTGTAGGCTGCTGTGCTTAGGACAACGGGAGCCATTGGCGGTGACTGCAGACCCGCCACAGGTGACATCTCAGTGGTTCTGGGGACAAAGGAGGGCCCGGTGAGGCAGGTGGCGGGTATGCACAGGATCGGGAGCAGTTCACGCTGGCTCCCCCAACGTGGCCAGAGGGGAGTAAAATGGAAGTTTGAGCAGAAGCCTGGTATGAGCTTGAGAGGGCAGAGAGAGAAGAAATAGAGAAATGCTGGGGCCCGATGCCGGCCCCCAGTCCTACTCTTGAGTGGATTTGGGGGTCAAGAGAACCTCCTCCTCTCTGATATAGATGAGTTCAGAACTGTGGGTTGGCTCTTAAGTCTTGATTTGGGGGCTGGGGACAGGGTCACTCACATAATAGTCCTGGCTGGCCTGGAACTCACCATTTAACCCGGGATAGCCTAGACCCCAATCGCTATCCTATTCTCCTGCCTCAGCTGCCCAAGTCCTGGACTTACAGGCAGTCTTGAACACCTCTCTTCTCCAGCTTCCCACCTACCCCACATACATGTTTTGGCTGCTGCCTCCTCTCTGCAAACATAGGGCCCAAGCTTAGCCATACTGGAGGAGGGATTTCGCTGGCTTTGTTTCAAAAGGCCCAAGCCATTCTGACTTTGACCTCCAAAAGCTTTCTGTTGTTGTTTTTGTTTTTCGAGGCAGTTTTTCTGTGTAACTTTGGCTGTCCTGCACTAGCTTTGTAAGGCCGGGCTGGCCTCGAACCCACAGAGATCTGCTTGAATCTTACCTTCCAAATGATGGGATTAAAGGCATGCCCCACCCCATCGGGCTTACAACAGCTTTCTTAACTAACAGTCATCCACTTTAGTGTGCCAGAGATCAGCTAGAGAGTTTTTTCGAGCCAGTTTATCATTGTGTCTTATATAGGAGTTTACAATGTAGTAGGGCTGGGGTTTAGTCCACAAAAATTTGTCCTTCCTCTCTTCTCTTCTCTTCCCCTCCTCTTCCTCATTTGACAGTGAGGGTGGGGTGAGGAGGTGGGGGTAACTGAGATAGGGTCTTTACACAGCCCTAGCTGTCACGGAACTTGCTACATAGACCAGGCTGGCCTTGAAGTCAGAGAGATCCCCCTGCCTCTACCTCCAGAGTGCTGGAATTATAGGTGTGTGCCGCTGCCTCAGACTAAGAGAACTGTTACTTAGCAGTCTAACAAGTTCCTAAAACAGCGCTGACTGCAGGCCTGGAACACCACCTTTGGGGCATCATGTTTCTTCACCTGGCGTCATGGTTGGCCTTCATTGCCCTCTACTGGCCAGACTATAAACTCAGCAGTCATGCTTAGGCAGCGAAGCTGTCTGCTGTCTCCCGGTACACTCCCAAAGCCTTCCTCAGGGAGTCTGTCTGATCTCTGCAGGCAAGACTGGCATTTTTGTTTACAAATGAGAAAAGGCAGGTTAAGGGTGGAGACCCCTGGCAGAGTGTTCTCCCAGCATGCACTTAGCCCTGGTCCCGTCCCAAGCAGCACATAAACCAGGCATGGCAGTGCGTGCCCGTGATCCCAGCTCTTGGGGAGCGGGGGGGTTGGGGGGAGAGGATAGGGGAAGCAGAAGGTGAGGCCATCCTCTTCTATACAGAGAGTTCAAACCTGGTGATACCAAGTAAAACAAAACCCAAACCGTGACATCATGCTTCTTTGTCTTCTGATTTCTAGTTTCTAGAAAAATAACCCAAACTAAGCATCCCTCTTTTGGACATCCAGAGGTTTGCAAGAAACAGTCCTAAGGAGGGCTAGGAGGGAAAAATCAAGCGATGACTACCACCAGGCTTGTTCCCCAATGGAACGAGTTTATGCATCTCGTGAATGAGGCCACTCAAAAAAGCAAGGTAAGAAAGGCGTACGTCTTTAGGGCTTTAATGTACTCTTAGCTGACCTCCACCTACATGATGGTGATATGCACTTCGCAGGAGCCATATATGCTCCCTGAAAGCAAGAAACGGGGCAGACAGTTAGGACAGTTGTCACCTCATCTGGGGGAGGGGGCATGTTTCCAAATAATTCTACAGACATGATAATAGGGGGACATAATGATGGTGGGACATGAACATTTTGGGATGCTTATTTTGGGATGGTCCGAGGAGCCCCCCCCCCCCGTGGGAAGGGAAAATTTCTGAAAGGGAAGAGAGTGTCTCAGTCACAGTTAGTTCTGTGGCTGTGAAGAGACACCATGCCTAAGACAACCCTTATAAAAGGAAGCATTTCACTGGGGGCCTGCTTCCAGTTTTAGAGGGTGAGCTACCTCCGGTCATTACGGCCAGCAGCAGCAGGCAGAGAGAGAGACTGGGCCTGGCATGGACTTTTGAAACACCTCCTCTGAGAAGGACACACCTCCTAATCCTTCCCAAATAGTTCAGCTGGTGAGTAGGCATGAAATATATGAGCTTCTAGGAGCCAGTCTCATTCAAACCACACAGAGAGTAAGGCACCAGAGAGAGCATCTGCTAACCTCAGCCAGCGAGGGCTGGCTCCGTATAAACGGACCCCAAACACACGGTCCGTGCTCGTGTTCCAGCTCTGTGGAACAGTACGCGCGGTGTTGCACTGTCCCCCGGCCAGATAAGGCATCCAAAAAGTCTCATTTGTGCAAGTGTAGTGTTTCGTTTTGGAAACAGGGTTTCTCTGTGTAGCCCTGGCTGTTCTGGAACTCGTAGATGAAGCTGGCCTCAAACTCACAGAGATCCAGCTACCCCTGCCTCCCTGAGTGATGGAACCACAGGCGTTATTTTTACTGTATGTATGGTGTTTTGCCTTAGTGTGCATGTGGGGCCTGTGCTGGGCAGAAGAGGACATTGGATCCCCTGGAACTGGAGTTACGGTGTGGGCGCTGGGAGCTGAAACCAGGCTCTCTGCAAGAGCGACCAGTGTTCTTAGCTGTTGAGCTGTCTCTCCAGTCCCTCAGTTATATGGCTTTTTTCTTTAGTAATTCTAAGCTATGCTGACTTTTGGGGTGTCCTGTTGCATCGCCTGTGGCCCTCACATAACATGCTTGTTTGAGTAGGCTGTTTAATGTGTTCTTTCTGGCCCGTGTACCTTTTAGACACGGAGATGTTAGAGGATGGGTGTGGCTAGATACACCTTCAGAAGAACACTATAGAACCTGGTCGTCAACCTGAGGATGGGTGTGGCTATATACACCCTCAGAAGAACACTCTAGAACCTGGTCGTCAACCTGGTCGTCTAGAGCCTGTACAAGTGTGGTGCCATTGAGTGCTGGGGATTTCTTACATGCTTTTACAGTGTGTCCTATGTTACATGTGAGGGGAACAGGAGTTAGGAGGGGGAAGGGGGCATGTACTCTAGTTTGCTTTCTCTTGCTGTGATAAAACCTTGATCAAATAGAAATTGGGAAAGAAAGGGTCATTTCATCATACAGGGTATCACCAGGGGAAGCCAAGGCAGGGGCTCAAGGTAGGCTGTTTAAGCAGCAACCAGCAGTGGATAAACACTGGCTTGCTCGCTCTGATTTGCTCAGTTAGCTTTTTCACACAGCCTGCCTGCCTGGGAATGTTCCACCCTCGCTGGGCTGGGCCCTGACACATCAGTTATCAACCAAGAACGTGCACTCTAGACACACCTACTGGCAAATCTGACAGAGGCAATACTTTGACGGCCTCTCTCTCTTTCCAGGTATGTAAAATTGACAACCAAGATCAGCATCACAGTATACGTTAGCAAAATGCTGCAATCTCACCCTTTTTTAAAAATATGTTCGTGCCTAAGCCTCAGTTTATGTCATATCTCTCCCCCAGAACCTCACAGAGATTGCAAAGAATGAAGTAGTTGTGTTGAGTGACCGAGCCAAAATACTGTTCAAAGAAACTTATTCTCAGACCGTGCCGATTATATGCCACTACTTCATTGAAGCCCACTTCTTTGCTGCCCTCTCCTGGGTGTCATCCTACACAAAAGAAACCCTGGTAAGACCACTTCCCTGTCTCCCATCTTCTCCTCCAAGGGCCTTCTAGCCCCCAACCCAGACTATCAAAGGAAGAGCCACCCCTTGAATGAATAGGGCCCACACTCAAGATTTCCCTTCATACTTCTTCCACTCACATTCTTCACTTTGTGTAGACTTGGTGATTTCCCTAAAGCATATTAAGTTAGTGAGAGAACGCAAGGCTTCCTTCCTCTACCCTCTTCCCCACTCCCCAGAAGGCAAAAGCTAGTCTTCTGATACCTCCTTAGCAAAACAAGCCAGGAGACTGGAGTGCCTGGATGTGGCATCCCTGCCATCCCAGGCTGGGTGGCCCTTCCGTGTCAGGAGGACCAGGACTTCCAAGCCAGCCTGCGTTACAAAGCAAGACCCAGTCATAAATAAATAGCCAGGCGGTGGTGGTACATGCCTTGAACCCCAGCGCTTGGGAGGTAAAGACAGGTGGATGGCTGAGTTCGAGGCTAGCCTGGGCTACAGAGTGAGTTCCAGGGTAACACAGAGAAAACCTGTCACAGAAAAACCAAAATAAGTAAATAATTAAATAGAAGAAGAAGAAGAAGAAGAAGAAGAAGAAGAAGAAGAAGAAAGAAGAGGAAGAAGAAGGTGGAGGAGGAGGAGGAGGAGGAGGAGGAGGAGGAGGAGGAGGAGGAGAGAGCCATCAGGTCCTTATAGTAAATTTTAAGCCAGCCAGGGCTATGTGAAGGTGGAGGAGCGGGAAGGGTGGATAGCTGAATCTTCGCCTCTTTTCTTCTCTAGCGTCTCTTATTTGTATCTCACAGGCTGTGGTGTGGATGAAGAATGAAAACGACGGCATGGTTGAAAGGAAAACCTTCCCGATGAGTGAGCAACTGCCCCCCGCCAAGTTGCTCGTCCACGCGGGCTCCTTTCATGTCATTGTGGCCTACTGTGGCGACATGATCTTGAGGCTCTTTGGGGATCACTTTAGGGCATTCCAACCCCTGAGTACTGTGCCCTGTCGCTTTGATGTCAGCTGTCTCTGCTTTGATCCAGTCACAGGGCTGCTCCTGGCTGGCACCCTGGGGGTGGTGGTCAGCTGGGTCATTGAACAGAAAGGCAAGGGCCTCCAAATGACTCAGATATTTTCCATCCCTGGTGATGAGCTGGTCCAGAAGATTGTTCGTAGTGGCCCCGACAACCAGCTCGTGGCCCTGTGTGAAACTGCGCTGAGAGTCTTTGAATACAAATACGGTCGGCTGGAGGAGGCGCAGAAGTTCATAGCCACTAGCAGTGGCTCTCCCATCACCTGCTGTTTCACTAGCCTTGAGAGGAACCTCGTCTATGCTGGCAACAAGAGTGGGCACGTCCACGTATGGAAAGTAGGTCTAAGCCAGGCCCTCCACAGCTTCAGGGCCCACACCTCCCCAGTGATATGTGTGCACGGCCGGGCAGAGGCCCACACCCTGTTAACGGCTTGCAAGGAAGGCGTCATCAAGGAGTGGAACCTCACTTCGGGGACCCTGCTCCGGCAGCTGGTCCTCATGGAGGAGCTCTGGGACCTCCAGTTCATCGACAGCAGCACGTTCTTCTGCCAGACAGCCCAGACCTTCACCCTGCGTCACCTGCCCTGCTTCTACAACCTCTTCAACATCTGCGGCTCCGCCCCGCAGCAGCTGAGCCGGATCCACTGCAAGGACAGCTGCTACCGGATCCTGTGTGCCACCGAGGACGGCCTGCTGCGCTTCGTGTCCCCCGTCACGGGGGAACTCCTCATGCTCACCTGGCCCCTGAAGATCCTCGACCGGGCTGTGGACTGGGCCTACAACCCGAATAAGGAGGAGCTGGTGGTGGCAACGGGGACCTCACAGGTGCTGGTGTTTGACACGACCCGCAACCCCTGCCCGGTCAAGTATCTCCTGTGTGCCTCACCAGATGACCACGACTTCATCCAGTGCCTGGCTTACGGGAATTTCCACCTGGGGCGGGGGCTGGAAGGACTGATATTCTCTGGGCATCAGAGTGGCATGGTAAAAGTGCTTTCCCAGCACAGCTGTGCCAGAATTGAGAAAGTCATGCACTATGGGGCTGTGCTGGCTCTGTCAGCACTCTACGGAGGGCTTCTGAGCAGCCGGGAAAACTCTTTGCTTTGTTCCTATGGGATGGACGACTACATACAATTGTCGGAAACTGTGTTCACTGGGGCCAGATTACAATTTCGGACCTTGGCTAGCATTCTCAGCAGCTGTCCCCTCAGACACCTGATCCTCTTACCAAGGGCTGTAGGCGCCATCACAGACACCAACTGCCTACGGCTCTGGAAGTTCCGTGACTTTCTGTCCTTTGGGTCGGATCAGGGCACCCGGTTCATCGAGACATTGCCTCTGCACCAGTGTCCCATCGTCAGCTTCGACGTCTGCTTGCCCTTGAGTCTCTTTGCCACCAGAGGGTCTGATGGCTCCGTCCGCCTCTGGGACTTCCACGGTAGACTTATAGCCATGCTGGACTCATCCCTGTACTTTGGCCCGCTCTGCTTTCTGAATGACCGGGCTGACCTGCTGGTTACCTTCAACCAGAGTATTTATCTGGTGCCCTGTTTGAAACTGCTCCCCCCAATCACGCTTTCTTGCCTCACCCTTATGAGCATAACAGATGACATGGTAGAAATCCCCAAACCTTTCTCGCCAAGCTTCTTCCTCTCTTTTGAGACCATATTTGTGCCTAAGTATACCTACCAAGATTACCAGAAACAGGAGCTGGAAGGCCTGGCGAGCCTCATCAATAAGCGGGCCATTGCCTTCGACAAGAACGTGCCGCACGTCGTAGAAGAAGAGCGTGATGGGGCCACTGTGCTACTGAGTGTCTGCGAGGAGGACATTTTGGAGGAAACTGACCTGGCTGCGGGTAGCAGGGAACCCCAAGGTCATTATGTGGCTCCTCCTCAGCTGCAGTTGACTGCCTGGGACGGCCTCAACCCCTACCACATACTGCGATGCTATTTTGGTCATGGGAGGAAATGGCTTCTTGCTCCTGATTGCTATATCCCCAACTCCGTGATCCGTGCCCGTCTCTGGCCAGAAGGCACCCCGGTATTCCTACAGTGCAGACTGCACCCACCCCAATGGCCTCTGGACTGGGAAAAGAGTCCGTCGTTCTTCTGGAAGAGAAAGAAAAGAACCACCAGTATTGTAGACAAAGAGGACGAAGGCTTCCTGAAAAAGAGGTTGACTAAGGATATCACTTACAGCGTCCTTACAGACGCAGCGAACCGCAGCTGGCTGGGGAAAAAGATGAGCGAAGTGGCCATCAACAGCATGGTCGAGGCCATCCTGAACATCATGGGCAGCTCTAACGTGCTGAAGTACCAGTGCTGCATCAGCGCGCTGGGACAGATCTTCGCCTCGTACCAGGTGTCCGCAACTCTGCGCGCCGAAACAGCCCACCGCCTGCTGGACGACACATCGCATTCCAACCCGCACGTCCGGGAACTGGCCTGGGAGGGGCTGAAGCGTCTCGGGATGATTACTCACCTCTTTGCCTTCCCTCTGGCCCAGGGATTAATAGACAAGGACCAAAGGGTAAGGGATAAAGCCCTGGTCTTAATGCCTGAGACTGGAATCGCTTCAAAGACCTCACTCTTAAACCTGATGCAGAAACCAGGCCTTTTCCGGGATTTGCAGTGAGTCGCTTGTGCCTACCTTGATTCCATACCACCAGCTGATCCTCCTACTCTAAGCTTTCCCTTCCTCCTCCTTCTCCTCCTTCTTGATAGCTCTTTCTCCCTGATGATTATCACCCCCATGCCTAGAGTTTCCCCCCGTTCCGAGTATATCTCTGGTGACCTCAGCATGACCTCAGCTTCTCCGTGTCTTTCCCTAGCCCCTGTGTCTCCTAACTTCTCGGAACCCCAGCTTGCATTTGCTCTCTCCGTGCAGCACGCCCTCGCCGTTGCTCTGGCTTCCGTGTCCAACACTATCCTTCTCTGCCCCTCTGCCACATCCTTTGTTTGCGCTGCGGCAGCTCTTCCTTTCCTGTTCTCCATTTGTGCCTTATTCAACAAAGTTTTTTCTTTCCTTGGCTTTCATAGGCAAGAGATGATTGGGGAGGAGTCCCTGGACACCCTTCTGGGGATGCGGCCCGCGGACATTCAAATCCTCATCGCTCAAATAGAGAGGCGATTAAGTGAAAATCTGACGATGACCAGAGTAGATAGGAAGCTGGAGGCTTTTTCCAAGCTCCCAGGGACCTCTGCACCTAGTAAGGCCTTTGCAGCCATCCCAATTCCTGAGGAACCTGAAGTCAAGACCAGCAAAAGCCAAAAACGGGTCCGGGCAGTGAGCAAAAGACATGGTATGTATGAGGCAACTGGGCACATGTTTTGGGTACCTAAGAGAAAAGCCAGTTAGACCCAGAGAGGGTCCTGAGATACGAGATAGGAAGACCAATGAAGTGCTTGAGTCAGAGAAGAGGACTGTCCTAGGAGACATCCACATAGACCACAGACTCTGGAGGACCTCAAGGTCCTTTCCCCACCCCCACCTCGGATAAGAAGGCACAGCCTAGGAGCACACCTACCAAGGAGAATGTCAAAAGCAAAAAGACAGCTCTTTAGTACAAGTTTCATTCCCCACCGTCCCTTCCTCACCTCCATATCTTGATTTTTCCACCAGCCCGGAAATTAATGCGAGTTTTCAGAAAGGCTAAAGAGATGGCTAAAGAGAAGAAACGAGAGGAGAGTGATGTGGGTGAAGCTGAAACTGTCCACTCCAGTTCTTCAGCCACCACCTCCAGAGCCTCTGAAATTACAGAGACAGATATCTTAAAGGATCGTATTTCTGTGTCCATGAGGTTGAGGAAAAGGGCGAAAATCCCAGAAAAGAAAGCTCCCAAACTCATCAAGCACAAGAAGAAGAAGAAGGAAGGGGAAGAAGAAGAAATGTACCTCACCAAGGAGCCTGCAGCCGAGCCACCTCGTCCGAGGAGAAGGCTCAAGGCTTCCGGGCGGGGCGTTGGGGGAGCTCCCGGTCAGGCTCTCCCTGCAGAAAATGCATGGCGGGACGATCTGTGCCGGCTTGTGAACCTGAGGATGGCCGGTTCCGAAACAGGGATAATGACAGATCTAAATGATGAGCTAGTGGCTACTGCTAAGGAGATGCTGATGGACAAGTATCCCAGCTGGGAAATCTTTAAGGACATCTGCCCCTTCCTGAAGGAGGAGCCTCAGGACACTAAGGCGGGAATACCCCGGCCAAAGGAAAGACCAACTACAGGCAGAGCAATTAGAGAGCATATGGTTGTCAAGGGTGAAAGAGAGATGCCAGAGGCTGCAGAAGAAAAGTTCCGAAGAGAAAAGGAAGTGACTCCCAAAAAGGACAAAGTTGCTTCCTTAGAACCAGGTGATATAGACAGAGAGCAAAAACTCAAGAAGGAGGAGAAGAAAGCTAAGAAGAAGGCGAAGTTGGAAAAAATGAAAGAAGATAAAATGAGGACAGTCTCTGAAGAGGAAGAAGAAGAAGGAGAAGAAGAAGAAGAAAGAGAAGGAGAAAGAAAAAGAAAAAGGGGAGAACGAAAAGGAGAAAGAAAAAGAGAAAGAGAAGGGGAAGGAGAAAGAGAAAGAAAAGGAAAAAGAAAAGGAGAAAGAAAAGGAGAAAAAAAAGGAGAAAGAAAAGGAAAAAGAAAAGGAGAAAAAGAAGGAAAAGGAGAAGAAAGAGAAGAAGAAGAAAGAGAAGGAGAAAGAGAAAGAGAAAGACTACGAGAAGAGCTGGCTATGATTCTGAGATCAGAGAAAATAGCCAAGAAAAAGGAGGTGGTGGAAAGGGTCGAATCGGAAGAAAAAGCAGAGGAGGAAGACAGAAAGCTGTCTTGGGAAGAGTGGAAGACGTCCTGGAATGAGTGGCAAGAAGTCCAACGTCAAAAGACAGTACCTTGGGAGGACTGGAAGAAGACATGGGACAGGAAGTATTTCAGAGAACGGGAGAGGTTCAGGGCTAGAGAGAAGCTGCTGAAGAGTGAGCAAGACAGGAAGAAGCTGACATGGGACGAGTGGAAACAGATCTGGGAAGACGCCATGTCGGAGGTCCAAACTGAGGAGACACTGGGTTTGGGGAAAACAGTGTCTGTAGAATTAGAGAAGGAAAAGACAGAGCCTCTCACAGCAATGCAGAAACAGATGCTAGAAATACAGAGACAGGCCAGGTTAGAGTGGAAACAAGCGCAATCTGAAAGGGAACAAGCCAAAGAGCAGAGATTGCTAGCGCAAGAAGAGGAGAAACTTGCACAAGAAGAGAAAAAGCTAGCCCAGGAAGAGATGAAACTGGCCCAAGAATATGCAAAAAGGGCTTCGGCATATGAAACAGTGGCCCACCTGGACGTAGCCCTCGGTGAGAAACAGGAATGCCTGGCCAGAGAAGAGGAAATTCTAAGCCAAAGAGCAGAGTCACTGGCTCAGAAAAAAAGGAAACTGACCAGAGAGATGGAGAAACTGGCTCACGAGAAAGAAAAAAATGCAAAGAAAAGGGAGAAAATGGCTGCGGTACAAGTAATGTTGGCCCAAAAAATGGAAACCGTGATCCAAAAGGAACAGAGTCTTGTCCTGAAAGAAAAGGAGCTGAAAGAAGCAGCAAAGAGGATAGAGTGGGAAATCAGGGAGCTAGCTTGGAAAGAAGATGAACTGAATGAGGAAGAGGAAAGGCTGGCTCAGAGACAGGAGAAACTGGCTAAAAAGGAGATGAAGTTGGCCTGGCAGGAGGAGCATCTTGCCAAGGAGGAGCGGATGCTGGCCCACGAGGAAAAACTGCTGATTAAGGATGAGGAAGCACTGGCCCAAAAGGAAGAGAGACTGCCCGAAGAAGAGAAGAGACTGCAGCTGAGGAGGGCGAGACTGAGAGAGAGGAAGGAGAACCTGGCCAAGGCAAAGGAGATTCTGGCCCAGAAAATGAAGGAACTCGAAGAAAAGAAGCAAAGACTCTCTGAGGATGAAAAAACTCTGGCCTCGGAAAAGCACATCCTCTCTCTGGAAAAAGAAAGGCTGGCTGAGAGGGAGATGGCTCTCAGTAAGAGCGAAGAAAAAATTCTCCAGGAAAAAGAGCAAGTACAGAATGTAAAAAGCAAACTGGAGGAGTACAGGCAGAAACTGGAAAACTTATATGCGAAGCTGAAGGAGGACAAGGGGCTCTTCATGGAGAGGAGAGTGAAGCTGGTTGAAGTAGAGAAGGAAGTGGAGCAGGAAGAGATGCTTCTGGCGGAAAAGCAAGGGAACTTAGCCCAGGAGAAAATGAAGCTAGCCGATGAAATCCAGACAGTGATACAGAGAAGCAAACTTTTCAGAGAGGAGACTGAGATTGCTGAAGAAGGGACGGCCTTGATGGACGAAATGGAGAAGGTGGTGAAGGAGAAGATGAAGCTGGAAGAGGAGGAAAAGCTCTCTAAAAGAGGGACAGAAGAGATCTCACAGCAGAAAAGACTCTCAATATTCATGCTAGACATGATGAAGAAAAGAATATCCCTGGAAGAGAAGATCCTAACCCACGAAGACAGACTGTTGGCCACGGAGGAAAAGAATGCTGCCAGGCAGAGTCTGGAGCTTGTCAGAGGCGAGAGAATACATGCCCAGGAAGAGAGGAAATTAGCCAAAGCCGTAAGCAAACTGCAGAAGGAGATAAGTGTTTCCAGGGTGCTATCCCTGAGGAAAAGGTCCTTGAAGGAGCTTCAAAAGCTGGTCATCAAAGAAAAGGCAATGACCCAGAAAGAAAGAAAGATGACGAAGTTAAAGCGGACACTGTTTGATAAGGAGGTCGAACTAGGTATGGAGGAGGAAAGGCTTGACATGAAGGAGCTAGATGCTTCTGAAGAACAGCCAGAAGTCATCAAGGATGAGAGGAAACTAGCTAAGAGAGAGAGAGATGTGGCTGAGGAAATGAGAAAACTGAGACACCAAGAGCAAAGAGTTGCTAAGGAAGAACGTGAGTTTGACTGGACGCTTGTGGTGTTGCCAGATGATCAGGAAGACGTCGAGGTAGGCCCTGAGGAAGGCCCCGAGTCAGAGGAGGAAACTGAAGACTATAGAAAGTCATGGAAGAGGAGAGAAGGGCTGACAGAGCCTCTTTCTGGAGTGGAAAGGTTTCGCCGTATATTTAAACGGGCACAACATAAAGAGGGCTTTTCTCATGTAGTTGACCGCCTGATAAGTGAAGTCGAGAGAGAGAGTTTGTCTGAAGAAGAAAGGGAAGAGGAGGAGAAGAAGTTGAAAGAGGAGGTAAAAGAGGAGAGGAAGGAGACAGAGGAACAGGAAGAAGAGAAGAAAACGGAGAAGGTAGAAAAGAGAAAAAAGAAGGAAATAAAGGTAGTTCAGGAAAAGAAAGAAGAGGAGGAGATAGAAAAGGAAGAGAAAAAGATGGAAAAGAAGGTGCGTGAGGAGGAAGAGGAGAAGGAGAAAGTGGAGGAGGAAGAGGAGGAGGAGAAAGTGGAGGAGGAAGAAGAGGAGGAGGAAGAAGAGGAGGAGGAGAAAGTGGAGGAAGAAGAGGAGGAGGAGAAAATGGAGGAGGAAGAGGAGAAAGTGGAGGAGGAAGAGGAGGAGGAGAAAGTGGAGGAGGAAGAGGAGGAGGAGAAAGTGGAGGAAGATGAGGAGAAAGTGGAGGAGGAAGAGGAGGAGGAAGTGGAGGAGGAAGAGGAGGAAGAGGAAGAGGAGGAAGAGGAGGAGGAGAAAGAGGAGGAGGAAAAGGAGGAAATGGAGGAGGAAATGGAAGAGGAAGAGACCAAAAAGAGCATGGGTCAGGAAGAGATAGAAAGAGTGAGTGAAATAAAAGAGAAAAAACTGAGACGCTTAGTGGAAGAAGCAAGGAAGAAAAAGGTGGTGTTAAAAAGAGAAAAGCCTAAAGTACAGAAAGAAAGACGTAAGGTACCACAAAGAAAGAAAGTGTTCCCTCCCATTGGACTAGGAATGACTGAGCTCAAAGGGGACATTATAAAGCTGGCCTCACGAGAAACGCTTCCTTGGAAACCAAGCCCAGCATTTGAGGAGGTGGAAAAGAAGAGGCCATTTCTACTAGAAGAAAAACAGAAGTTCAGGGGAGAAATGGCCAGAGCATTTGAGAGATCCAAGAAATCCCTAAAGACAAAGATGACGGATAAAGAGAGGCAACTGTTGGAGAAAGATGAGCTGGGACCTCTGGACATTCTGGATGCGATGGCAGAGTACAAAACGCCAGCAGCGTTAAAACCGTTCACAACTCAAATAGTCAGACAGGCCCTGGACGTCCACAGACTCCACAAAACGTCACAAGCCAAGAAGTGGCTTTTTCAGCACCATCCTCCCCAGGTGGGAAAAACAGTGGGCCTGCTGCCTCTGCCTGAGATCTTGACAGAGGTGCAGCGATCAGAGTCAGGCATCTCGGAGACAGAATGGCTCCATCGCGTCTTGAGACAGATGGCGGCAGGAGAAGAACTTCCTAGGGATCACTTCCACAGACTGTGTGGGCTCCTCAAGGACCTCACCTCAACGGGTGACCTGGAGTGGCTGCACCTGGCAATCCTTGAAGCCATTGTGCGCCGTCACAAGCAGATTGTGGACTCTCGGAGCACAGTGACTCCAAAACCTAGCAGGGAACCCATGAGCCCCAAACATCTGAAAGTGATTCCTCCCATAAAGGGAAAGGAAAAGGAAAGCTGGCTGAAACCTTCAGCTGTCCCCGTACCAGGGTCCCCATTAGCTACCAAAAGGGTTGCAGACCCAAAGGCTAGATCCTGGCATCTTCTCGAAGAGCCATACAGAAGTGCACGGCTGCAGCAGTTATCCAGTGCTCTTGAGGAGATGGAGACACAGTCTTTTGATCCTACCACGAGAGAGCTTTTGGCCAGTGTCCATTCTTCAGTAAACAAGCAGACCCTGGCACTAATGCTTCAAAGAGATTTTGGGGATCTTAAAGGTAAAAGCAGGTATCCCAAACTGCCTAAGCTGGAGAAAAGGCCTATCTCCCCCAAAAAGGAAGAGGTGCCTCCATGGGAGACATTTGTGGCACTCTACTATGTTTTGCGGACGCTACAGCAGCGGCATGCCGAAGACACGGCTGCCTGGATGGAAAACTTTTACCAGCTCATGGACCTGTACCAGGTTAAGTCCCCCCGAATCCAGAGGCTGCTGCTGGACCTGCTGCTGACACAAGTGCCTCGAGCCCGAGAGGTCATCTTCAGCGATCCTCTGAAGGCCGTGGAGCTGGTGCCTGGGGAGCGGCTGCTGTACTGTCTGGTTTGTGGTAGCTCTCACGCCCCCTACATTGCTGTGGAGCTCCGGGGTGTCGTGCCCCTCCCTGAACAGAATAACGTGCACACCATTCGTCCCAAAGGCATTGCCAACTATGGGATCCTGGAGCTTGCCTGGAAGAGCCTGCCCCAAGCTGATATGCACCTCATCAAGAAAGCCCCTCACGTTACTGTTCCCACGCCCTAGCTAGGGCCTGCCGAAGGTCAGGAGTTTTCATTCTCAACTGGAGAAAAGCCTGGCCATCAGGAGCTAGACCTTCATCTTGAGGGCCCACACAGAGGTGGAGCAAGGTCAAAGTTGTTCGCTTTTTCCTACCCAGCTCTAGAAGCCGGTTCCCGTGTGTGGAATAAGAGAAGGTTCTCGTTTGCAACAAACTTTGATGTGTCCCTTCAACCCAAATGTTGTCCCTCTGCTGTCACCAGGGAAGCCAGTCGTGTGTTTGAGAGTGGGGAAACCCTGTTAGAGGTGAGGAAGCCAAAGAGCCTTCCATTGTCCTCTTCCTTTCTCACCTTCCACAGTTTATCCTAAATAATAGAGGAAAGTAAATTCTTGGCACAAAATTAAAAGATGCTTGTGTTACTATGACAAGTATTGATAATTATAAGCAAAGGTGAAATTTAAACTTAGGCAGATGGTGGCAGCGACACACGCCTTTAATCCAAGCGGGGTGGGGGTGGGGGAAGGACACATGGATTTATTTCTGTGAACCCTAGTCCAGCCTGGTCTACACAGCAAGTGCCAGGACAGCCAGGGCTACATAATAAGACCTTGTCTCAAACACAAAACAAGCAGAAAATACTTAGAAGACCGAGAGCTTTCCCACCTGGCAGGTCGTGGCACGGAGTAGGACACGCCCCTGTCCCCTGGTGGTGATTCCGGCTTAAACAGCAGGTGTGCTAGGGGTTTGCTTTGTGGTTTCTGAGACAGGGTCTCACTGTGTAGCTGGGTCATTCGGATTGGCAGCAAGCCTTGTACACACTGTTGAGCCACCCTGCTGGTTCAGCAGGGCTTTAACCCCATGGCTGCAATGGAAGAGTCCTGTCACCCTAAGAGCCGTCAGTGCCGATGAATGTGGGAACCCCACCTGTCCGAGCACCCGCCACAGCGAGGGAAACAGTGTGTGCTCGGGAGCTGTCCGGCCACATCTCTCGAACTCTGACTTTTAATCTAATATCCTCGTGCGTTGTCTCCGCCACCCCAGGGAGGTCTGTAAACATCTCTCGGCCTCCTCTTCACCAGTTTGGTGAACACTGAAACTCCCTTGGGCTGTGTTTCAAAGGTGGTAAGTCCTCTGTCACCTGCCTTGTCATCGTGACCGAACTGGCTGGGTTCAATGAGAGGACCTGGCTGGTCTTCAGCGGCACCGTAAGCAGGTGTTTTCACTTAGTGCTGAGGCCCTGGACTCTCTGCTAGCATACGCTGCACCAAAACAGAATCACACATTCATTGCGTGCAAGGTTGCTCATGCCTGGAGTCCTATCTTTTGGGAGGCAAAGGCCGTAGGCTCTCCACAAATTACAGATGGAGTTCAAGGACAGCCAGGGTAATACAGCCAGTATCTCCGAACCCATTAAAAGGTTTCGTATATGTATACGTGTTTTGCCTTTATGTGTGTGTGTACTGCGTGTGAACCTGGTGCCTGAGGAGGTCAGAAGAGAGCCTCAGATTCCCTGGAATTGGAGTTGAAGACAGTGGTGGGTTGCCATATTCCCAGCACTGGGGAAGCAGAGGCAGGCAGCTTTCTGAGTTTGAAGTCAGCCTGGTCTACAGAGCGAGTTCTAGGACAGTCAGGGCTGTTACACAGAGAAACTCGGTCTTGAAAAATCACACGGGCGGGCTGGAAGAGATGGCTCAGAGGTTAAGAGCACTGGCTGCTCTTCCAGAGGCCCTGAGTTCAATTCCCAGCACCCAAATAGTGGTTCACAACCATCTATAGTGGGATCTGGTGCCCTGTTCTGGTGTGCAGGTGTACATGCAGTCAGAACACTATATACATAATAAATGAATCTTTTAAAACGTGTTGTTTTTTTTTTTTTTTTAAGAAAAACCAAAGGGGCTGGGGAGAAAAGTGTGTGTTCTTAACTGTTGAGCTATATCTCCACACACACCTGATTAGTAATGTTTAATAGATGCATTATAGCAGCAAAACTAGTGTATAATTTGCAAACGATCGTGCATATATTATTACGGATGATAAAAAAGATCTTACTGGCTCAATGTACAATCTTTAAAAATTTGAGAGCACTGCAATAATGAGCAGGTAAAACCAGACAATCATGTTTTCATAGAGAGAACAGGAAAAACTCACTAATTTATGGGTTCTGAGACAATAAAACGAAACTTGACCAATAATCTTGCCAAGGTCTGAACTGATGCAAGAGAGCAAATTGCCCAGGGCCGGCAAGATGCCCCAGTGGCTAAGAACACTTGCTGCTCTTGCAGAGGATCCTAGTTTGGTTCCCGGCACCCACATGGAGTCTCAAACTGTAACTCCATTCCAAGGGATCTTGACACCCTCTTCTGGCATTCCTAGGCGCTGCACACACGTCATTCTCACATAGGTGAAGGCAAAATGCACATGTACAATATGTATTTTTTAAAGACAGGGATACTTTAGACAGTTGAATCAGATAACCATTCGGTGGGGGGCATGTGCCTGCCGTTGTGTCTGTGTGTGAGTGTGTGTGTGTGCATGCACACTCGTCTCTATGTGTGGAGGTCAGAGAGCGGCTCTGAGGAGCTGGTTTTTTTGCCTTCTACCTGGCTGAGCCAGAGCCTTATCACTTCTGTTATGGCACTGCCCACTTCCGAGCTGGCCCAAGTGGGTCTCCACCCCCGGGCTCGCCCCCCATCTCACTGCAGGGGCACTGGGATTATGGATGCCTACCACTGCATCTGTTTAAAAACAAAAGCATGAGTTCCAGGAACAATCCGACTTAGGTCATCAGGGTTCCAAGGCAAATGCTTTCACCCGCTGAGCTATCTCCATCTCCGCAGCCCCCAGTTAAGGTTTAAAATAGGGAAATAGTTGTAAACACAGGAGAAGGCTAGAAGTGTGTGTGGACGTCAGGAGGCTGGTATGGCGGGACTTTAGCTTAGCTGCTGATGTGCTTTCGCTAACTGCACACAGGGTACTGTACCACCGGGACTCCTGACACCGGTCACCCCATTGCCGGTGCTGGTGGAGCAGCCTCCACCATCAGAACCAGGCAGACGATGCCTTTCTCCTTCCAGCTTTTCTAATTTCTCACCACCTCTCTCCCGTTGGCGGATTGTAACAGGAAGCTAGCAGTCCAAGGACTGTGGGTTCCCTCTCTCAGCTACACAAAGCTGCGGAAGAAAAGGGTCAGTTGGAGTCTGAGAAACATTAAGTGATCAAACCAGATTAATCACTTCTAATTTTTTTTTTCTACATCAATTTCTAGAAAAAGAGAGTAGAGCCCAGACAAGGAAAGTTTTGGTGTCACACTAGATAGCCTTTATTTTATGACAGCAGGAGGGATGGATCAGCAGTTAAGAAAATGTGCTGCTTTTCTTGAGGACTGGAGTTCAGTTCCCAGCACCCATATGACAACTCACAACTATCCGTGTGTTGCGACCCGCGTAACCGTCTCGCCAGCAAGAAGGCACACGGACGACAGGATCCTTCTGCAGCAGGCTTTATTATTAAGCGACAAATGGCGGGAGACCCCAGGCCCCAAAATGGTGCTGCTTAAATAAGCCCCGACCGC
>REGO01000034.1:1506388-1532234 GCA_010120015.1 Rhombomys opimus
ATCCCATGAGGGTGGTCAACACAAATTGTTTTTAGCTCAACTGGGGCAGCCTGACCGCAGATATCCCAAGGGCGGCACAGCCAGCACAGCTGGGTTTCTCAGTAATTTTCCAGTTCCCCACCTAGCCTTCAGAGTTTCTCAAAACAGTGGTGTGGGTACCACAAAATGGCGTTAGCTATGTTCAACTTAGGGTGAGGCGGGGGGTCTTTCACACTGAGCCATTTCTCCAGCTCCCTTATATTTTTGATTGTGAGCCTAGCCTTTAACGGCTGCATAATTGTAAAATTAGCATCCACCCCGTACTTATTAACTGACTCTGCCAGTTTCTTGATTAGAGGGTAATCTATAGGCACGTGGACACAGCCTCCCTCCGCATCTTTAAATACTGGAAAAGTCTGAAAAAATTTTAAAGCCTCTAGTTTTCTTATCGGATAGAGGGCCTCCTTTTTAAATTTTTCCTTTTCTCCTCTGCGTTCCTCTCCCAGGGCATTCTTTCCCTTATCTTTCGTTTCTGCGGCTTTAACGTCCACAGAAGGGCCTTTTTTCTTAGAGACGTCTCTATTTTTGCCCATTGGGGCCCCTAATCTTTTATCACGTTCTGTTTCTGACATGCTGTCCTGTACCTCCTCCAACACTTGCCAACCAGTCTTAATGAGCAAAAGAAAAAGGACAAAGGCTAGCTGGGGTGAAAGGTGGGATAAGTTAAGGCCAAGCATGCCTCTCAAAACTCACCCAAATGCTGCAGTTCTGAATCCTCCCCGCGAACGGGTGGTCGCCTCGGCACCCAGCGATGATAGGCTCCCGGCGTCCCAGGTTTCCGGCACCAGATGTTGCAACCCGAGTAACCGTCTCGCCAGCAAGAACGCACATGGATGACAGGATCCTTCTGCAGCAGGCTTTATTATTAAGCGACAAATGGCGGGAGACCCCAGGCCCCAAAATGGTGCTGCTTAAATAAGCCCCGACCGCACTTATGTGACATGTCATACCCTGATTGGCTGCTTACTCATACCCGTCTGACGGCCCGGGGTGGGGCAGTGGCTTGGTGCGCTTTTGCAACTCGCACATGCGCTCTAGAGGTTGTTACCAGTACAGAGACTGGATGCCGGTGCCATCTTGTAATGGCGTCTGAACCTCGGCTCTCTACATCCGTGACTCCATTTTTAAGGGATCTGACACCCTCTTTTGACCTCCACGGACACTGCACACACGTTGGGCACAGATATATATGTGGAGGCAAAACCCTCATAAAAAATAAAATCTTTTAAAAATGATCATCAGAAAGTACGTTAAAACAACATGAAAGTTTAGCAAATGTGAAGTTCATGCAGTTTAGCAAATGGGGCTGGCAAAGTACTCTGTTTCTAGAATTGTGGCTCGTCGTTGTTTTACAAACCATCTGAGGTGATGAAGTGTGGTGGCTTACACCTGCACTGCCAGGTGTAAGCTGGAGGCTGAGGCAAGATGTGAGTTCAAGGCCAGCCTGGGCATCAGCCATGCCATTATTCCATGGTGCTGTGGGGTGCCCACCAGAGAAAACTGCATAGACATGGGTTTAAGCCAACAGAAAGTCTTTATTAGCCAGCCAGTGACTACCGGATCGCAGCATAGCGCCGAGCCTTTCCCAGGGTGAACTGGAAAATGTCAAGCCATGACATGGGTTGACATATTTCAGCTAACAAGAACAGTCGCCAGAAGCAGAACTACAGAAGCTAAAAAACAAAACAACAACAATAACAAAATCCCACAAAAACAAACAAACAAACAAACAAAAACAAGGTTAGTATGTTTAGAGACTCTCCCAGAACTGTGGGCTTCAATGGATTAGGTGTTTTCATTTTTGGCAGGTGGCGCTGTCTGTGTGCTGAGCTTTATGGCCCGAATGGTACTTCCATTATGGAGCCAGTTATGCTAAGGTCTGGGAGCCTGTTAGAACAGGTGCTGGAGGCCGCCGGCAGAGCCGAACAGTTCTTGAGTGGGGAGTGAGGATTGAAAGAAAAATTAATAAACCAACACACTACACATGGGGCCTGTTTGAGAGGGCAGCCACATACCGGGTTTATTCCGGTAATCCCTTTTCATAGAGCAGAGCACCTTGAAACAATGAAGGGGTTCATGCAGAAGTCAAACTCGTTTACCTCAACCACTTGCCGGTGTGGTCCTCACAAAAGGAAATGAACTTGGCAAAAACTTCCTGTCTATCCCTGTCTCCAGGTGAAGGCCAGGGTGAAAACACGTTTTTAAGCAGCACGACAAACAAGCAGGGGGCCACTAAACTATCTTCTGCATCTAGGTATGTGTCTATTCTCAAAATTGCATGTGCAGGGTCTCATAGACGTGACCCTTGATCACTCTCCTCTCTCACATAACAAGTTTTCCAAGCTCCCCCATACTGTGCTGTTGATACCAACACTAGAGGGTAGCAAAGACACTATGTCAACAACTAGGGGTAGAAATCCAAACCCTACTGCCGACTATGTCTCGGTAATGGGTTGCCAAGGAAGGCAAAGCACAGCCAACCACGAGGGGGGGGGCATTTTTACTGTTGAAATAAGAACTTGACTCTCATTCCACAGGGAATAAGAGATAACTTATTTTGAGACAAGTAAGTGTCATGGCTCAGGAACATGGATGGATTCGGGTTACCCTGAATTACATGTGCCATGGTGGAAGCAGTTATGTGAACCTTTGTACCCATAGAACAAAGACAGTTCTAAATCAACCCAATTACACAAAATACACTGTAGGGAGAAGCAGCTATGTAAAGCAGAGAAAAGTGCTGTAGGTTTCAGTTGCTATATAACGGCCTTTTAAGCCTCTAGATTATAGAAGTAATCTGAGTACTAAAAGCTAATAATTCTTTTTATATATTTATATATTTATTTATTTAAATTCATTCACTTTGTAAAAGCTAGTCATTCTACTCTAAAGTTTTTGCCTGACAGTCAAAACTGGAGGAAAAATAGCTATTAAGTGATCTAAAGATTGGGGCTGGGAGATGGCTCAGCAGTTAAGAGAGTGTCCTGCTCTCCCAGAGGCCCTGGATTCAGTTCCAAGCACCCAGTTGCTCACAACCAACTGTAACTCCAGCCCCAGAGTCCAAAACCCTCTTCTGGCTGTCTGCAGGCACATACACAGGTCAGTTGTGTATGCAAGTATTTAAACTCTGTTGAAGTTGACTAAGTTGGTGGCACACACCTTCAATCCCAGCACTCAGGGCACAGAAGCAGACAGACCTCTCTGAGTTCCAGGCCAGCCAGGGATACATAGTGTGTATATTTCTGTAGACACATACATACATAGTGGACTAAAGGCAGCCCAAGACAATTTTGGCTCTTCCTGTGCCTATTACGGAAGTTTCAGTTCCTTTGTAAACTCAGTTATGTAAATAGATCCTTGTTCTAATCCCAAGGGTAGGATTTTAGTTGGACTATAGTTTGTTCACATCTGTGAATTGTCTCATGCGGGGCATGGCCTTTGCCAGCTGGTAACGGCCTTCCTCGAGCTGCAAGGAGAGGGGTGTAGTCTAAGACTTTAAGAGTATAAATTTGAGAGGTGGTTTGGAGAGACCAGAGGTGGACGGTGTGGCTGTGTGGAGCAGACAGACAGAGAGAAACACTTTGGCATAGAGCCCTAAAAGACCCACTGACCCTCAACAGCCGGGAAAAGTAAAGGGCCCCTCCCCCCACTAACCTTCTCTCCCCTGCATAGTGTTGGGAGGTTGGAAGGGAGGTTGAGGCCTAAACACCCCAAATAGAGTTTTAAAAAAGATCTCCACAGGTGGCGCTCAAATATGGTTGGTCAGATAAAAGGGGCTACCAAGTGACAGCCAGAAGTGGCACAGGAACAATGGGGAGACAGCAAGTTACAAAGGAGCGATGTCAGCGGACACTTTGGAACACCGGCTGCTCCCGGGTTCTCCCCAAACATGCCCCTAGAGGGAATTTTCTATCTTTGCTTTGTTTTTCTTCCTGTATTCAGTTTCTAAAAAGATTGGAAGAATGACCAATGAAGTACAAAAACCAGAAGTGTCACTTAATTCTCTTCTTCCGGAAAGGATTGTGAAGTTGGCTGTTCAACAGGAAAGTTTGCAAGTAAAGGTTGAAGCACTTGGGAATCAAATAAAGGAAGAAGAATTAAAAAAAAAAAAAAGCTTTCAGAGCCAGTAAGTAAAAGCAGGGTTTCTCTGCTTGTGCCACGCTGCACTGCCCCGTGTGCTGGGCGTTCAGAGCACGTGCTGTGCAGCAGGGGGTGGGAAGAACAAGAAGCCTAACAGGCCAAAAGGGCTCTGGGGTCAAGCGCTCCAGTGGAGGGATTGCCTTCAGCTACACAGGTAGAATCAGCTTTAGCAGTCTTTGGGGGAGGGGGATGGTACAATTGAATGATGCCCATGCAGATATTACACTAGTGTGTATTCAATAAATAAATAAAATCTTAAAAAAAAAAAAAGAGCCCAAATGATCGATCCCACAGAGACTAGACAAGAAAACACATGGACTAACAGAAAACTCAGACTGGGCAAAAAAACACAGAGACTGGACAGAAAAAGATACAGCTAGCTTTTCCAGCGCTTGGCCAATCTCCTAATTTTTTAAGGATACCCAAAAAGATGTTTTTTTTTTTACCTCCAGACAGCAAGAAGTAATTTTAAGAACACGACATCCCCATTCCCAAGAGGTGGGGTGGGTGTTTTTGGTCATTTGGTGGGTTTTGGATTGGACATGGTAAGGGAAAGAAACAATGTAAAGGTTAGAATCAGGGATCTCTTTCTCCCTCTATTCTTCTTTTCTCTTATTTTTCTCTCCTAGATAGGAGGGTAAAAGGGAATGATGAAAGAAAAAGGCAGGGATATAGCGTGATAGGATGAAAAGTAAATTATTGGATCTACTAGTGTCAAATAGTGTGTATCAGTACAGGTTATTGTATATCGATAAAGATTAAAGATTGTTCTGTTTAACTTTTGCTTAATGTATTGTACATAGGCAATTTAATGTGGAAATGTGATGAAAAGTTCTAGTCTCATGAAAGTTAACTACTGAAAACTGTTCAGGATGATTGGGGATGCAAATTAGTAGTCAGTCACCTATAAATAATCTTGTAGTCTTGTTAGATACTAGTTTAATTAATCACAGAAATAAGCTTTATTTAGTCTCTTGTATATGTTTTCAAGGTTAAGCAGATAGTACATAGCTAGACATAAGCAACATTGTTGGATAGATAGATATGATTATGTACTATATAATGGTAGGTAAATAGGTGGTCTTCAAACACTTCAGAGAGCTTCAGAATATGGTATTTAAAGATATTTTAATAATAAAGGCTTTTCTGACAGAGAGACACATCTGCTCCTGGCACACCTCTAATCTACTTCACAGAAGATGATGGGCATCAAGGAGACAAATGTGGCAAGAATTGTGGAGAAGAAAACCATCCAACTGCTGATAGCAGGCTGCCTGAGCAAACTGTGGACAAGCAGGACACTGGGAAACTGACTGTCCAACTTTGCAGAGACTACGTGGTCAGTCCTTCAAAATTCCTGCTTCACAAAAAGGCCTGTCAGATATTCTGGGCTGGTGGGCTGAAGCCTGGATGCCCCAATGACATAGAGAAACCTCTGGTGACTGTCCAGGCAGTCAGCTGTCTCTGTCATTTCTATGGTTCTGAAAGCTGCTTGCTCCAGGCTTCCTACATACTTAGGTGATAGTTCCTTCTAAGGTCTCTGATGGGTTGAAGACTAGATAGTCATAGTTGCCCTACATAGTTCAGTTGTTTAGAAACGAAGACAATGTTTTAGGCCTAAAAAGATGTTTTAAGGTTGATAGATTGCTGGAGCCTGCCAGCAGAGTCGAACGGGTCTTGAGTCGGGAGTGAGGATTAAAATTAATAAACTAACACACAACACATGGGACTTTTCCGAGAGGCTCCAGTGGAGAGATTAGATTCAACCAGCCAGCAGCAGCCTGACTTTATTGCAGAGAGTTTTTAAGCCAGAGTAAAAACAGCTCAGAACAATGGGTTAAATTTACAAGGAGGTGAAGCAAGAGGTGTGATCTTGACAAGCTATCCCACCTGCTGTCACAAACAAAAGGAGATGGACTTGGAAATTCTTCCCTGACTTCAGTGAAGGCCTGGTAAAAGCAGTCTCTCCACTGAGATTTAAATATCAAAGCAGCTGCCAGAACAACGCCTCCCAACAATAGATAAAAATATGATTTAAAAAAGTGATTTAGGTACGGAACTTTGAACTCACCAGGATAGGATAGAGAATCCTATCCTTGGGTATCCTTTTTCTAAGGATGCCAAATACAAATGGACTGGTCATTGTACATGTAATTCCTTCTTAACATTTCTCATAATTATTATATATAGTTTGTTAATGTTAGAGAAAGAGCCATTTTTTTAAAACAAAAAGGGGATATGTAATGGATATTTTGGTTTCTTTGTAAACTCAGTCATGTTACATAAATATGTTTTTGTTTTAATCCCAAGTGTGGGGTTTTAGTTGGGCTATAGTTTGTCCACACCTGTTGTCTCCTTCAGAGACAGATGGCCATGGCAGTTTGGAGCAGACAGATGGAGAGAAATGCTTCAGGGCACAGCGGTGTGGAGGAGCCTGCTGGCTGTGTCTGTGGTTGGTGGAGATTGGTAAAGAGCCTTAAAAGACCCATTCACCCTCAACAGCCGGCAGAAGCAAAGGGGCCTTTGGTCCCCACTATCCTTCTCTCTCCTACACAGGGTTGGGATCTGCTATCAGTAGATCTTCTTTGACAGTGGTACCGGAGCCTGGAGAGAGAGAAAAGCTGAGGACTCTGCCGTGACCAAGTATACTTGGGCCACTGCTGGCTCTGTAGATAAGCCAAATTGAAAGTAACTTCCCCATACCCCAAGCTGGATCAACTCAAGGAGAATCAGAAAATCATACCCACGTGGTACAGCCTCAAAGGGAATGGTGGCAGCTTTCTGTTCCCTGTAGGTCAATGGCCCAGTGTGGGAGAGGGAGCGGCCTCCCATGTGAATCCTTGGGTGGCCCCCTCCAGTTCTCCTTTGACACCTATGTTGCCCCCCTATGAGGCTATGCTAAACCCTAAAAAGGATGGCTTTTCTGCCCCCCAAGCTTTCCCTGTCATTTTCCAGCCTCTGGGTACCTCCTCAAAGAGTTCAGGAGCCCCATTCCATGGAAACGTTACAAAACTTGGGAAAAGCGGTTAGTGAGAACACTGTTCATTAGTCAAATGTTCGAATCTATGGCCACCACTTTAAATACATCCCAGGACTGGGAAAATATTATTTGAGCAATATTATCAGGAGGGCAGTTCCTTCAATGGAAATCTGCATTCTATGATGTGCCTCAAAATGTTCAAATCCTTCCTGAGGCCCTCCAGGGAGACAGTAACTATGCTTTCCCTGCTACTCAGAGGGTAGGCCTTTGTGGGGAGCCACTGGTCTGCCAGGCTGCTTTGTTATTTAGATCTAAGCAGAAAGACATGTTTTCACCCTGGCCTTCACCGGGAGTCAGTGATAAGCTGCCAAGTCTATGCCCTTTTGTTTGAGACAGCAGGTGGGATGTCTTGTCAAGTTCAAGCCTTTAGTTTGTATGAGGATCAAAGGGACAGGTGGTTGAGGTAAAGGAGTTTGACTTCTCTGTGAATTCAGTCACTGTACTGAGGTGCTTTTGCTCTGACTTAAAGAGGGATTATTGGAATAAACAGGTGACTGGTTTTCTACTGGAGGCCCTCTTGGAAAGATCACATGTGTAATGTGTTGGTTTTTTAATTTTCTTCTGAAAGGATCAAACTAACTTTGTAACCTATATGTCTTCTAAAGCCTATAGTTTTGAGTTTTAGGTTCAGGTTAAGCTAAAGCCTCTTAGTACTTTTCCAGAGAATGGAGGAATGTGATCCTATCTGTGAGGACTGATATAAAAAAAAAAGTGAGCAAGCAATGACCTTCACTCAGCAAAAAGACCCTTTTCTTCGAGATAGTGTTTCTTAGCAACCAACCCAGATGGCCTCAATCCTTCTGAGTAGCTCCTGACCTCCAGCCAAAAGCCCTGATCTTCAAGGATGAGCTAACCACCCCACCTTTAATTGCAGCTGCATCCACACTTGGCAGGACTGGCCAAGCTTGAGCACCTAAGACTAACCAATTTTCTTACTTTATAGCTTCCTTATCCAATCCTAAATTGCCAAGACTGCAACTTCAAAATTCCCACGCTTTGTTTTTTAAAAATCCAAGGCCTTTGTCTCCCAGGTGCCACTCTTTGCTGACCAGCAGGGGTGACCCCATTGCACAATGGTTAAAATAAACCTCTTGCGATTTTGCAACGATGAGATCTGGTCTCCTGAGTTCTCTTCATAGCTTCTGAAAATTAGGCTCATGCTGGGCCTAACACTTTCGGTCCTGACTCAAGAACTGTTTGACTCTGCCTGCAGGCTCCAGCAGTTTGACATCCGGACAGCAACCTGAGATACAGGGAAGGACACTTCGGGCATTGGTGAGCTCAGATCATAAAGTTAAAAAGGGTGTGGTGAGTAAAATTCGAGAGTACAAATGGGACACGGCAGTAGCCTCGTGTTTTTTGTATGGAACTTAATTAGAGATAGTCTGTATATGTAGCGTGGAACTGAGAGAGTGAAACTTTCAGGCTTAGAGAGAAAGAGGAAAGAAAATGGGAGGCTTCAAGACAAAAGGAGTTTAAACCATCGGCTCCTCTAGAAGAGTTATATGTCCCTCCTAATGACAGTAATTTCTTGTTAGGAGAAGACTTTGAGGATAATCAAGATCCTGATGAGGTTACAGAGTTGGAGGAACAACAAGATAGGGAGAACAGGGAAGATATAACTGAATTATGGTTTTCTAGTTCTAGAGCAACCTAATGGACAGGGTAATATAGTGAGAGTCTATGCACATATACCTTTTAAACAATTGAAAGAATTTAAAGCAGCATGCTTTCAATATGGACCTACAACACCTTTTTTAAAAAATTTATTTATTATGTATACAGCATTCTGCATGCATATAATACCTGCATGCCAGAAGAGGGCACCAAACCTTATTATAGATGGCTTTGAGCCACCATGTGGTTGCTGGGAATTGAATTCAGGACCTTTCGAAGAACAGCCTTAACCTCTGAGCCATCTCTCCAGCCCCTATAGCAACTTTTATTCAAGCTCTGTTAGAGTCTTTGTCTACTGAGGCACTCTGCCCAGGGGACTGGAAACAATTAGCAAGAGAATGTTTGACAGGAGAAGATCATTTGTTATGGAAGTTAGAATTTGCTGAGTAGTGTCAAGCAAGCTACTCACTCGAGCTAGGAAAAATTAAAAAAGGCAGCTTCTCAGTTTTTCCAGTAAGAAAGCCAATGGTTAATTCTGCTACAAAGTTTCTGTGGTCATCAAAAATTGGATTCAACAAATAGCAAGGTGTTTTGTCTGTCTATTTTAAATGTATAAGTTTACCATGTTCAGTATGTCTTGGTTACAGATTATTGGTCATTGGGTGTGTTTAAAATCTGTAACATAAAGTAAACTTACTTAAAACCTAGGGTTGGAACCATTCTAAACAACAAATGGACAAAACTCATATCCCAAAATTAGGAAAACTAAAATATGTTTGATTATGTAACAGTTGCTATATCATGACAACTCCTTTAGCAGTGGGAGGTCCAAAGTTTAAAATTAGAGTCTTAGGGCAGCATGACTGAGGTCTTGGATAAAAGTTCGGACAAAAGACCAGGTTAACTGAGATATGTCTGACCCAATGCATGGAGTAATTGGGCTCCCCACAATCCTTCCTGCACTTGAGAGACATTGCTTCCTGGCAACCCACCCAGATGGCCCCTGGCTTGTGACCACAGAGTGTGGCAATCACTCTTCTTCCCTAGCAACAGCTAATCAGCACATTCTAGGCATTGCTCATGATTAGACACCCTCCAGATGGCCAGGCTGGGACCACTTATGGTCTTGGCACCTAAAGCAGACACCGTACCCAATCATGTAATGCCAAGGCTTGGAGCCCCATTCCTCTTCCCCACTTGCAGTTTTGCCCTTTAAAAACCCCATTCCCTTCGACCTTGGGGCCACATTCCTCTCCTGCTGCACCAGGAAGTTTTGCATACCAAGCTCAAGCTTGTATTGAATAAACCCTTGTGTGTTTGCAGTGGAGTCAATTCCTGGTGGTCTTTGGGGGTCTCACAAATTGAGCATAACATTTGGGGGCTCGTCCTGAGTTCCCAAAACCACAGGATCCCTGACCCTGACCCAGAGTGTCTTGTACAAGCCAGTAAGCGTCTAAGTGTCTCTGTGCAGTGTCTATGTTTGTGTCTACTTTCTGAAAAGCCTTGAGGTGTCTGTGTGAGCAACCAGACGTGATGAGGGAAGACATGCCTGGTGGTTACTGCTGCCAAAGTCAGGGAGACGTTCCTGGCTTCTCTGGTAGATGAAAAACCTCTTTGGGGTGGATATTGTGCCTGCCCCAGAGGCGGACACTGTTTCTGTTTTGGAGGAATTTTCAACAGAGGAAACAAGTCCTAGTCATCTCCTCACTTCTCCATGCTGTTTCCTCTTTCCCCTCCACAAGTGGAGGCCAAGCGCTTGGTTTTGTTTTTTTTGGTTTTGTTTTTTTTTTTGTTTTGTTTTGTTTTGTTTTGTTTTGTTTTGTTTTCAGTCGCAGAGCAGCTACTTTGTACACATTTGTCTGTCTGTCTTGTTCCTTGTGTTTTTTGGTCTTTGTTTGTTTTGACTTGGGACAGACAACATGAGACAGACAGCTTCCCACCCCCTTGACTTAGTTCTCACCCACTTTGAGGAAGTTAGGGCAAGGGCTCATAATCTTTCAGTTAATGTTAAAACAGAAAAGATGAAAACACTTGGCAGCTCTGAATAGCCCACTTCCAATGTTAGATGGCAACCAGACAACAAGGGACCCGAAGGACATCACAAACTACCATTAGGTGAGAATCAACGTGCCTATGGGTTGATTGGCATTGGGTTTGGGATTGTCCTAAAAGAAAACCTAAGCCACAGGCCACAGTTATGGTCATGGGAGATGAAGATGAGGAATGAAAGAATCAAGGTTCAGACCCCCTCCCTGAACCATGAGTAACCCTTAAGGTGGAGGGGAAGCCCCTGAGCTTTCTGGTGGACACTGGAGCCCAACACTCAGTGGTCCTACAACCTGGAGGGCCAATATACTCCAAGAAATCTTGTGTCCAAGGGGCCACTAGTACTAAGAAATACCCATGGACTACCTGAAGAACAGTGAACTTAGGAGTGGGACAGGTGACCCATTCATTTATGGTGATTCCTGATTGCCCCATCCCTTATTGGGAAGGGATTTGCTCACAAAAATGAAAGCCCAGATTCATTTTAAGCCTGAAGGGCCCCAATTATCAGATGAAAAAGGAGATCTCACACAAGTCCTGACTCTTGACCTAGCCTCAGAAGCCAAATATCAGCTGTTTGAAAAGTAAGATCCCCCATCTACCGGAGATTTGCAGACTTGGTTGATCCAGTTTCCTCGGGGTTGGGCAGAAACCAGGGGAATGGGACTGATGAAACACTGGTCCCCAGTATTTGTTGAACTCAAACCTGGAGTGGACCCTGCGAGAATATGTCAATATCTCATGTCCCAAGCAGCATGAAAGGGGATAACCCCTCAGATCCAAAAACTGCTTACATTGGGAATTCTAAGGCTGTGCCAATCGGCCTGGAATACCACCTTGTTGCCAGGAAAAAAGCCCCACTCCAATGACTACCAGCCTGTCTAAGACTTAAGGGAAGTTAACAAATGGGTAATGGATATTCACCCAATGGTACCAAATCCACATATGCTACTGAGCTCGCTATCACCTGAGCAAACCTGGTATACAGTGCTGGATTTGAAAGATGCCTTTTTTAGCTTGCCTCTAGCCCCTAAGGGTCAATAATATTTTGCCTTTGAGTGGTACGACCTGGAGAAAGGCATAAATGGCCAATTAACTTGGACCCGATTGCCACAAGGGTTCAAAAACTTGGACGAAGCTCTTCATGAAGACTTGGGTGAGTACCCGGCTAACAACCTGGGCATAGCCTTGATTCAGTATGTAGACGACCTCCTAATCATGGCAGAGTCTGAGCAGAGTTGTTTAACAGGCACTCAGAGACTTTTACAGACCCTAGGGGAACTGGGCTATCGAGCATCGGCTAAAAAGGTGCAGCTTTGTAAAACTAAGGTAATATGTCTTGGTCACATCCTGAAGGACGGGCAGAGATGGCTATCTGATGTGAGAAAAGAAACTGTTCTCAGGATTTGAACCCCTAAAAGCCCCCACCAAGTACAGGAATTCTTGGGGTCAGCAGGCTTTGGCAGACTCTGGATTCCAGGGTTTTCAGAAATAGCAAAACCCCTCTATGAAGCCACAAAAGAAACCAAAAGCTTTGAAGGGACTTCAGAGCAGCAACAGGCTTTTTAACACCTCAAGTGGGCTTTGCTCTCAGCCCCTGAGCTTGGGCTGCCCACTATTACCAAATCCTTCCACCTATTTGTAGATCAGAACAAAGACATGGCTAAAGGGGTGCTGACCCAAACCCTGGGGCCTTGGAGGAGACCAATTGTGTACTTGTCAAAAAAGCTTGACTCTGTGGGTACAGGATGGCTGCCTTGTCTTCGAATTATTGCAGCCACAGCACTGCTGATTAAAGATGCTGATAAACTGACATTGGGCCAAAGTTTAATTGTGACCCCAACATGGCATTTAGGGAATGCTCAAACAGTCACCAGATGGATGGTTAAGTAACGCTCACGTGACTCATTATCAGACTCTGTTGATTAATTCTGGCCAAGTTGTTTTCCAGCCCCCTGCATCCTTGAATCCAGCGACCCTTCTGCCGGATCCAGAACTGGAACCGCCACTGCACCACTGTGAAGAAATTTTGGCTCAGGTGCACAACACCGACCTGACTTAAAGGATGCCCCTTTGTCAGATGCTGAGCAGACATGATTTACTGGTGGGAGCAGCTTCGTCCACGAGGGCCAGAGGAGAGTGGGTGAGGCAGTGACTACCGAGACTGAGGTGTTCTGGGCTCAATCCCTCCCCCAGGAACTTCAGCTCAAAAGGCTGAATTAATCACCTTAACTCAAGCCCTTACTCTGGGGAAAGGACTAGCTGTTGATATCTACATGGACAGTTGGTATGCCTTTGCCAATGCCCAAGTGCACGGAGCCATATATCAGGAAAGAGGGCTCCTGACAGCTGAAGGAAGAACCATTAAAAATAAAGAGGAAGTTTTACAGCTCCTTAAGGCCTTACGGCTTCTCAAGAGACTTGCTATTATCCACTGCCCCGGACACCAGAAAGGGACCACCAATGTGGCCAGAGGCAACAACCTAGCTGGTAAAACAGCCAAGAGCATTGCACTGCAGGAGACAGCAGCCGCCATCTTGGCAACCATTTTGCCAGAGTCGTCCAACCCAAACTTGCCTCATTATGCTGAAGAAGAAATTAAATGGGCCATAAATCAGCCCGTGAGCCAATGTTTGGAAGGTGGGTGGCAATCAGCCAACAATAGGTTAGTCTTACCCAATTCCTTAGCTAGAATCATTCTCAGGAAAATCCATAGGGTCACTCATATGGGATCAAAAAGAATGGCAGATGCCACAAGAAAATTTAGAGTGACTTTTAAGGACTTACATAAAACTATTGATGACATTGTAGCTAATTGTGAAGCTTGTCAGCTCACCAACGCCACCAACAATCCACAACATCTGGGATCACACCTTAGAGGTAAGAGACCTGGAGTTTACTGGGAAATTGATTTCACAGAGATTAAGCCTGGGAGATATAGATACAAATATTAGCATTTGTGGGCACCTTCTTGGGGTGGACAGAGGCCTTCCCTACCAAGGATGAGACTACCCAGGTGGTAGCCAAGAAATTATTGGAAGACATTTTACCCAGTTATGGCTTCCCTCATGTGATAGGATCAGATAATGGACTGGCTTTTGTGTCGGAGGTAAGTCAGAGCCAAATATATTGGAGCAGTGCTTACAGACCCTAGAGTTCAGGACAGGTAGAGAGGATGAACAGAACATTAAAAGAGACCTTAGCCATTCTGATGGGTGTAAGGTGAAATCTCAGGGTCGTTTTGACTTGCATTTCCCTAATGACTAAGGACATTGAGCATTTCTTTAAGTGTTTCTCTGCCATTCGATATTCCTCCATTGAGAAGTCTGTTTAGCTCTGTACCCCATTTTTTAATTGGATTAATCGTTGCTGTTTAACTTCTTAAGTTCTTTATATATTCTGGATATTAGCCCTCTGTCAGATATAGGATTGGTGAAGATCCTTTACCAACCTGTAGGAAGTCCTTTTGTTTTGACGACAGTGTTCTTTGCTTTATAGAAGCTTTTCAGTTTTATGCAGTTCCATTTATTGATTGTTGATCTTAGAGCCTGTGCTGTTGGTGTTCTGTTCAAGAAGTTATCTCCTATGCCAATGAGTTCAAGGCTTTTCCCCACTTTTCCTTCTAACAGGTTTAGTGTGTCTGGTTTTATGGAAATGGGAACAGGGACTGTCTCTGACATGAACTGATTGGCCTGCTCTTTGATCACCTCCCCCTAAGAAGAGGGGAGCCTTACCAGGCCAAAGAGGAAGACAGTGCCACTTCTGATGAGACCTGATGGACTAGGATCAGAAGGAAGAAGAGGAAGACCTCCCCTATCAGTGGACTTGGGGAGGGGGCATAGGTGGAAGAGGAGGAGGGAGCTACAGAGGGGATACAAAGTGAATAAACTGTAACTGATAAAAATAAAAAAAGAGACCTTAACTAAATTGACCTTGGAGATTGGCAGTGACTGGGTGATACTCCTCCTCTTTGCCCTTTATAGAGTCAGAAATTCTCCCTATCAATTAGGACTGACTCTTTTGGAAATTATACATGAAATGTCAGCCCCCATTATACACAATCTTCAACCTGATGCCTTTGCTGAAATAGATGAGGATGACTTGATCCATCATGTCAGGGCCACCCAATGGGCTCATAAACATGCTTGGCCTAAACTGCGTGCTGTGACAGGCCCGGTTACAGAAGCACACAAGTTCCAGCCTGGGGACTGGGTCTATGTGAAGCAGTTCTGTCAAGGCACCATACATCATCCTGCTGACCACTCCAACTGCCACTGAGGTCGACAGGATCGCTGCTTGGATTCATTATTCACACACTAGGCCAGCTAACCCGTTCTCAACCCAAGAAGACTACTTGACTCCTGCTGTTCCAGAATGGAAAACGAAGTATCTTCACCACTCAAGCTAAAATTATCACGTTCCTGATGCGAACACTGACTGTGTATCATGCCAACTAGGACTAGCACTGGGGGACTCTGACCCTCACCAGCCTGGAAACCTACCTTGGGCGGTTATGAGGGGAATCCATGGAGAAGTCATAACGTCTACATCCCGCTTAGCCTCACCTGGCACTAGGTTCCCTGGCCTTATATTTGACTACAGAGATCTCATCACTGCGGTTGTCTTCAGATACCTAAGAAGAGCAGACTTCTCCATAGGGCAGCGACAGCATGTGGAAATGATGATTTTTACTGTAAAGAATGGGGATGTGAGACAACAGGGGAGGGTTCTTGGATAGAAGACACAGATCCCTGTACCCAGCTAAAGATGATGCTACCAGCCTTAGCTGACAAATCGATGGTGGGACCTGGAAGGACTGCCGTATTCCCCTTCGATTAGCCTTCACTACAGAAAGCAGCAAGACTGGAAAACAGGGAAAGCTTGGGGAATCAGAATACATGCCAATACAGAAGGATCCAGGGGCTCTTTACAGTAAGACTTTATGAAACACTCCCTGTAACAGGTCCCCCTACTGCCCTGGGTCCTAATCAGATCCTGGCACCCCAGGCACCCCAACCTCCTCCCACTGTTCCCGGCTTGCCTGAGAGTTTTAATCTTAACCCTCCCATGTCAACAATGCCTGCTCTTTCTAGCTCCACCCCTTCATACTTAAAGATGGACCTTATGGTACCCTTAAAGTACCTTATGGTACTTTTCAGGTTCTGAATGCTTCCAAATCAGACCTCACCATTTCCTGCTGGCTCTGTTGTAACTCTAAGTCTCCCTTTTATGAGGGTATTGCTCTGATGATGACCTACAGTGTCTCGGAGAACATTCAGCTTGCAGATGGTCCTAGGAAGGGCTGGTGATAACCCTTCGGGCAATCACTGGACAGGGGATATGTCTGGGGAAGAGTCCCACCATCCCACCAACATTTATCTAACAAGACTGAACCAGTAATCCACTCTAAATGGATGATCCCCCAGAACAGGCTTGGTGGGCATGCTCTCCTGGAGTCACCCCTTGCACATACGGGCCAATCACTAGCTCGGTACACCTATCCCAATTTTGTATTCTAGTTCAGCTGGTACCTCACATAGCATGCTACCCTGAGGAAATGATGCTAAAAACCTTAATAATGGGAACAGAAACATACCCTCTGAGACAAAAGAGGGAGCCAATATCTCTATAACTTTGGCTTTAATACTGGGAACCAGCCTGGTGGGAGCTGGCACTGGAATAGCTGCCCTGGCAGCACAAGAAAAGAAATTACAATGATCTCAGAATTGATATAGATTTAGATATTTGATGCCTGGAAAGATCAATCTATCACTTGGAACAAAATGTAGACTTCTTGCCCGAAGTTGTGCTGCAGAACAGAAGGGGATTAGTTCTGCTATTTCTACAACAAGGAGGGCTCTGCATAGCACTGGGAAAGGAATGCTGCTTTTATGCTAATCGCTCCGGAATTATTAAAAGGTCCCCGGCTGAGCTAAGAGAAAGCTTTGCCCGCAGATGAAAAGAAAGGGAACATACCAAAAGCTGGTATCATGCTCTGTTTGATTCCTCCCCATGGCTGACTACCCTCATTTCAACCTTAGTAGGGCCTCTAGTTATCCTGTTGCTCCTATTAACCCTTGGTCTTTTTATCATTAACAAATTCTTGCAGTATGTTAAGCAAAGGCTGGGGATCATTCTACTAAGGGTGCTACAATCACAGTACCAAGGATTGAGTGGTAATGAAAATTACACCAATCTACGATTTCTCCCTCCCACAGTCTTTTCAAAGGATGGTAATTCTGTTCTGTTCCAAGTCTGTGTTCAGTTTATTAAGATTTTACTTGATGGAACCCACCTGGATAACATCTCTGCAAGCTGGTGATTTTGCTGGGAGCTAATCAGACCGCCCCCTGCCTCTCCAGATGGATCAACTAATCTTTTCAGCCTTTCTAGCCCCTGATGTCAGTGGCCCCATTGCCAACACTGAAGCAGTTCCAGAAGAAGAGACCTTTGCCCAAAATTCCACCTATGAGGCTGAAATGATCAAGAAAGGCCCCTCAACATAAGGACAAATGGTCTGAACACGTGTCAAGGACTTGAGACAGTATCCGCTTAAAAGGGGTGGAATGAGAGGTCCAAAGTTTAAAATTAGAGTTTTAGGGCAGCATGACTGAGGTCCTGGATAAAAGTTTAGACAAAAGACCAGGTTAATTGAGACATGTCTGGGCCCAATGCAGGGAGTAATTGGGCTCACCACAATCCTTCCTGCACTTGAGACACATCATTTCCTGGCAACCCACCCAGATGGCCCTTAGCTTGTGACCACAGAGTGTGGCAATTACTATTCTTCTCTAGCAACAGCTAATCAGCACATTCCAGGCATTGTTCATGATAAGATACCCTCCAGATGGCCAGGCTGGGACCGCTTATGGTCTTGGCACCTAAAGCAGACACCGTACCCAATCATGTAACGCCAAGGCTTGAAGCCCCGTTCCTCTTCCCCACTTGCAGTTTTGCCCCATTTCCCTAGACCTTGGGGCCGCATTCCTCTCCTGCTGAGCCAGGGAGTTTTGCATCCCTGGTGGTCTTTGGGGGTCTCACAAACTGGGCATAACAGCAGGAAAAGCCACTAAAGACATTGTAAGTCATTGCTTAAAAAATGTTTTGCTACAATTGGTAATCCATTATAAAGACTGATAATGGTACTGCATATATTAGTCAAGTTTTTCAGCGTTTTGTGCGCAAAAAAAATATAAGCCATAGGAACAGGTATTCCATATAATCCTCAAGGCCAAGAAATTATGGAGCGTGTCCATGGATTTCTTAAGAACCAATGGCAAAAAAAATAAAAAAAGGGGGAGTCATATCCCAAAGTCTTAACCAAGCTCTATTTTAAAATTTTTGAATGTGGATATACAAGGCCATTCTGCAGCTGATCAATTGTGGCACCCTAATACCAAAGATAATTATGCCCAAGTAAAATGGAAAGATACAATTACTGGAATATGGCAAGGCTCCAACCCTGAATTAATATGGGGAAGAGGGCATGTTTGTTTTTCTGCAGGATGCAGAGAGTACTAGGTGGATCCCAGAAAGGCTGGTGCGATTTGCAGATGTTTCCTGGAAGGAGGATGTTCCTGCTGCTGACCATAGTGAATCCTGTCCTTGTGGTGAATGGAGAGCTGTACTGGGCTTATGCTCCTGACCCACCTTTGTTTCATTCTACTCCTGGGAGATGTTATGAGAGAAACCTCTTAGTTACAATGTGACTGGACTTGATCTGGTAATCGGGGCAATTCTCAACAAAATCAGGAAAAATGAAAACAAGGACTGACTATGGGACTTTGGTCTGACTCTGGTTTCCAGCAGACCTATATCTGTAAGCTTGCCACAGAAACTCTTGGGAGGCCCAATAATTGCCTGTGTAAATTCTCCTTATGCTTTTTTTGTTGTTGTTTAGAAATGTTAATGTTCTTATATAAGATTCAAACTTTAATGTTTCTTGCCATCAATGTAAACTAACAAACTCTATTTCTAAGCTTTCACATGGACAATAAATTCTGATTGTTCAACAGTCTCTTATTATGGTTCCTGTGAATGTTTCTCAGGCTTGGTATTTGGATAAAGGGTCATCTTTTAAGTCACTTTTATGGAGTGTTATAGGACTTGGCTTATTACTCTTATTAGGAGCATGTCTCCTACCAGTGATAATTAAAACCTTCATCAAGGCCTTTTAGAATATTAAAGCTGATTTACACAAGATTAAACCCCAGTGTCTACCCTAGCAGAGGTTGGAAGTCAAAGACAGGTAAGATTTCTCTGAAGAATATTCAACCTGAGAGCATGAATGACAGAATTCATGTACCAATGACGAGTAAAAATATATCTTTCAAGAGAGACAACCTAAGACAGCTCCATAGCTCTTAAGCTATGGTCAATTTTTAAAATACAAAAAAAGAGAGACCTGTGGGGAGCCGCTGGTCTGTCAGGAAGCTTTGATCTCAGCAGAAAGACATGCTTTCACCCTGGCCTTCACCTGGAGTCAGTGATGAGCTGCCACATCTACACCCTTCTGTTTGGGACAGCAGGTGGGATGTCTTCTCAAGTTCACACCTTTAGTTTGTGTGAGGATCACACGGACAGGTGGTCAAGGTAAAGGAGTTTGAGTGCTCCCGTTATTTCAGTCATTGTACTGAGGTGCTTTTGTTCTGACTTAAAGAGGGATTATTGGAATACACTGGACAACTAGTTTCTCCTAGGGCTCTCTCTGAAAGATCCCACGTGTGGTGTGTTGGTTTTTTTTTCAGTCCTCACTCCCTACTCAAGAACTGTTCAATTCTGCGGGTTCCAGGAGGCCCTCCTAAATATTTCCATCAGGTGTGCTTGTGTGCCATGCGTGCCATACAGAAAACCACTGAGGGTGCTACAGTACCGCTCAGTGGGTTAAAACAAAAACCAAATGAGCACTTTGCCGACTTTGTCTAAGAAGGGCAAAAAGCCATCAATTGGCAGGTACAGTATCACGCACCTGATGACCCCTTGGCAAAAGTTCCCCGGGCTACCACGAAGGCATGTAACCTGATTGCTCTAGTGCGGTATGGAGAATTGGAGGCTTGGATAACTGCCACTAGAGACTTAGGTACTGCCCTCAATCAGACAGAAAGCATGGCAGCTGCTCTAGGGACACACACATTTAAAAACATGGGACACTGGAGGTAAATGCAAGGCAGGATGTTGGACATGTGGGGATCAGGGTCACTTTGCCCATCAATGTCCTAACAAGATACATCCCCCATCAATCTGCCAAGATGTTAAAAAAAAAAAAAAGGTTCCATTGGGCCAAAGACTACTGTGGAGAGCTGCGTGTGCCGCGCCCTAAAGATGGCGCCGGTTTCCGCCTTCCACCATCCCGACGGCGAGTGCTCTCGTGATAAACAACTCCTTATTGGCTGTGGTGTGTCTGATGATCTGCCGTCTCTTCTGTGTACCTATCCGCACTTCCCATGTGGCTTCCTGGGATTGGTTGGCTCCAGGGTACTTATTACTGGGGAGGGCTCTCCTGGGAGAAGAAGATTGCTCAAACTTCCTGAATAAACTACTTGGAGAAGAGTTTGTGTGCCGTGCCTTCCTTGCTGGTTGAGGTGGTCTCGACAGACTACCACTCCAAAACTACCAAAGATGGCCAGCCTTTAAACCCTCAGCCCTGCAACTAATGGGGAAACCATGAGAATACTCTGGACAATTCCTGTTGGTATGTAACTGGCCTGCCTTTGGTTAAAACTAGAGGATAGCATATTTTGTGGAAGAACCTGTTTAAGAAGGAAGTTCCCTCTTCTTGGAAACTTTGCCCTGGACTTTGGCATCCTGACACAGTCTTGGCAAACAGGTAGGCCGATCACCTTGTATAACAATGATGGTGATCAAGGAGCAATTACACCCCTCATGCTGGTAGACCTTCTCAACGAGATGTTTTGGAAGATATGGATGTAATCATTACCATAGACACCATAAAAGATAAATTACATTTGCGGCATTTCCCCCTAGTTCTAAGGGCCAACAGGATTACAATTCCCCCTAAAATTTCTGGGGAACGTGGTTTGGATTAGACCTTGCCTTCCTGTCACCACAGGTCTTCCTCCTGCTTTGTGGTGCCAAGCGGCCAGAGGAGATCTTAACCACTACAGAGGAGGCAAAACAGACTACAGGATGTTAATGCAGGCCTTAATCAAGCCCTTCTAAACTGGTGTCTCAGACTCCGTAAGCTCCCGTGGGTCTGGGTTAGTTGTCTCTGTTGGTCTTCTTGTGAGGTTCTTGTCCCCTTCATTCAGGTCCTTCCATCTTTCCCCCAACACTTCCACAGGAACCCCAGAGCTCCATCCCATGCTTGGTTGCAAGTCCTAGCATCTGTCTCCATCTGCTGCTCCGTGGAGCCTCCCAGAGGAGAGTCAAGACAGTCAAGTTAGGCTCCCGTCTGCAAGAAAAGCAGAACATTGTTAATAGTGTCTGGGGCTGGCTCTCTACCGTGGGGTGGGTCTCAGGTTGGGCCGGTCATTGGTTGGACTGTCCCTCAATCTTTGTTCTCTCTTATCCCTGCACTTCTTGCAGGCAGGGTGATTTTTGGATCATAGGTTTTGTGCATAGGTTGTTGTCCCCTCCTTCCACTAGTCCTGTGTGGCTAGAAGTGGTCACTTCAGTTTTCATGTCCTCCACCCTCCCCCCCCCCGTGAGGAGTCTCAGCTAGAGTCACACCATTTCCTCCCAGGAGCCACCCCTGTGGTAGGCCTCAGCCTGTCAAAAGAGATGTCCCCCTCAGTTTCCCTTCTTATTCCCGGCCCTCTCACCTCCTACTCCCATTCTCCTCACATCTGATCCCCACCCTTGTCTCCCTCCCAATTCCATCTGCTGTCTCTCTCTGCTGTCTATTCAATTTCCCCTTCTGAGTGACGTTCTGACACCCTCCCTTGGGCCTTCCTCGTTACTTAGCTTCTTTGGGTCTGTGGGTTGTGGTATGGTTATTCTACATTATACGGCTAATATCTACTTATAAGTGAGTATATACGATGTATGTCTTTCTGCTGTGGGATCTTTTCTAGTTCCATCCATTTGCCTGCAAATTTCATGATTTCCTTATTTTTAATAGCTGAGTAGTATGCCACTGTGTAAACGTACCACAATTTTTTTTTATCCATTCTTCGGCTGAGGGACATCTAGGTTGTTTCCAGTTTCTGTCCATTACTAATAAAGCCGCTAAGAACATAGTTGAGACCCAGGCCCCCTGCACATATGTGGCCGATGGGCGGCTTGGTCTTTATGGAGGTCGCCTGGCAAGTGGAGGTGGGGCTGTTTCAAACATGGACTCTAGCACCTGCTTTTGGATAACCTCCCCTTGGCAGGGCTGCCCTGCCTGACCTCAGGAGATGAGGATATACTCAGTCCTCAAGTGAATTGATGTGCTGGGAAGGGTTTGATATGGGGGGAGGGGTTTTCTGGGGAGAAAGGGAAAGGGGAAGGGGGAGGGAGGGGAGGAGATCTTAGAAGGAGAGGAGGGAGGGTACCTTTGGAGGTAAAGTAAATAAAATTAAATTAAATTTAAAAGAAAACCAAACCCTTGTACATGGGTCTGATTCTGTTAGTGAGGTTTGGGGCCTTGTGGTGCCCACACAGGAATTTCCTACTGGGGTGGTCTTCTAACCATCCAACAGAATATTATACGGGTTCATTTGGCTTATTCTTCTGTTCCTTTTATAGATAATGTTTTCACTCTTGCACTTAAAGGTGCTTAAAACATCCTTTTTATTGTTGGGTAAAAAGCCAGGTACCATTATTCTTCAAGTTCCCCAGGACTTCCTTGCCTGGACCTTCCCATCCCACTACTGTTCACGGCTTTTTGTTAAGCTTCCAGGGTAATAGCGATAACCATTTCCCTAAAAACAAAATCTCATCCATGCTTCCTTTAACCCCTCTGATCCATAGGTGGTACTTATTAGAAAAACCCATTCCTGATGCCGCTTCAGGCTTTCCAGACCCCTCAAAGGCACATTTTTGGCTATGTTATTCACTCTTGTTATTCCTACAAACCTAAAGTGTTTACTAGCAGCTTCGAGGGAATCTGTGCAGTTAGGAGACTTGTTGGCTATCTTAGCCCTTTAAAGAGCTTGGCAAGACCCATTAATACTTTCAGCGACAGCTAATATGCTACTAATATTGTTACGGTTATACCTTGGGCTGTCATTAAACTGGCTGAGGGTCCTCTGTATTTGGCCATGATTCAACTTCCAACACTTAGTGAACAAAGACAGGCTCCTTTCTTTCCCCCCACAAACGCTCTCGTTTCAGAGGGGAACAGGGAGATTGCCCGTGGAGTGAAGGCCTCCCTGACACCCCCGTTAGAACAAGCCTGATCGCTCCTTTCTAGATTTCACAATTCAGTTCTGTCACGCCACCAGCCTTTTCTGCAATTATCCATCAATTCCTGTGAGCGTCTAAGGCACACTTGTACTACCTGCGGCCCCTTGTTTGCCTTTAGGTCCCCTACAACCAGCCGGAGTCGATCGTAGCGGTCTCTGTCCCAACAGCTTGTGGCAAATGGACGTGGCCCACAGTGGAGAGTTTGGTCGTCTTAAATATGTACACGTCATTACTGACATGGTTTCCTCATTCCTATTCGCCATGGCCCGGCCTAAAGAAAATGCCAAGATGGTTGTTGCTACTGTTAAAACTGGCAGGTTGGTTATGGGTGTGCTGTGTTCAATTAGGGCTGACAACAGGCCAGCTTATACGAGCTCTGCTTTTGCAGCCCTTTGCTCTGAATGGAACAGAACACACATGCCTTCGGGATTCCTTACAATCCCCAAGGACAAGCCACAGTGGAGACAGCCCATGCTTCTCTTAAAAAAACAATTAAGGGGGGAGGGCACATCAGGAATACAACCATTAATTCAAAAGTTTGACACAGTCTGTCCTAGCCTCTAAACATTGGGCTTTGATGCTACCCAGCATCACCCCTTTCCCCGTAGTCTACTGACGGGATCCTATGGTCAATGCGTGGGGGTGGGTGCTGCCCCGTCTTAACCATGGGATGAGGGTTTCCATGTGTTTTTCCAGAAGGAATGAACACACAAGACGGTTTGGGTTCCTGGTCGAGCCGTAAAGCCATGATCGGAGGGAAACCACAGAACAGCTCCGGACAGCTTTGCAGAATGTATCCCTAAGTGAAGGAGAGGATGGCAGCCACTAGCCCAACGGAGGAGGACAGCAGAGGGGCGGAGATGGTGAGGGCAGCCTCAGCTCCAGTTACCTGAGGAAGCCCAAGGCCCTTGTGGACCGGGGCCTTACACCCTGGTCCTACTTACATTGCCCTTGGATCTGCTAATTCTCAGGCACACGCCCACCGGCTGTTGGTGGGCTGCCATTAGAGATCCTCCTGTCTCACCTCCTGTCAGCGGGATCCCCAGCTTCCAGCCACAGGTAGTGACAGCCCGTTTCCAATGAATTCCACCCTCCAGTCCTCATTCAGTGGCTCACTCACCCTGGGGCTGCCTAGATGAGTCTGCCTGCCCAACTTTGTCCTTTTGGCTAAAGTGTCTACCAGGGATTTCTCTAAGTGGTTTGAAGTCAGGTGTGAAGATGCTGGGTGGATCGGTCTCCCCTCACCTTTCTTCCTGGGGGGTGTGTCAGACAGTTATCAATGGCTCTGTGGAAGGAATTATGGGACATATTCCTTCATTTCTGGACAATTCCACCATGCCTGACTGTCCAGACACATCCTACCTTTGTGACTCGTGGGACTTAGGTGGGGGGACCTTTTCCCTGAGTGGGAGCATCAGCATCGGGGATGCCTCTGTGTAGATAGACCTGTTCCAGTTGCCCCCCCCGTGGTGTTTTTCCGGGGGCCCCTTTACCGAACTCTAACTGTTCATGCTTTCCCACAACTCTCCCAACGTGACCCCAATCCTAAGGGTCTCTTGCCTCTCTGCTCTACCTGGGACACCTGTCACCTCTGTGGCCCTTGGTCTTGCATGGACTTCAGGCCTTTAGGACCCGTCTGTGCTGGTGGCGGGGGCTTCTATTTTTCCCTTTTTGAGAGAAATCCCAATTGGCCTTTCAGCAAGGGCCACCAGTTGCTCAACAGGACCTCCCGTGGGGCACCCACACCAAATTTAGTCCCCACTGGCCACCCCTGTGCCAGGGACCCCCTTCTTCTTCCCTCTTCTCATACCTCCACCTCAAATTGTTCTGTACAAAACTGTACACTTTCCCCCTGCTGGGACCCGATTCGGGGTAACTCCTCCTTGCTCCTCAGAGAACCACCGCTGGCTTGGACTCCAGTGAACACCACTGAGGGTTGGATGGGGGAACTCCTTTGTCAGGACAGACCTCCCCTCTGGCTCGTCCCAGGAGAGATTTCGGTGGATCTGCTGTTACCGCTGCTGCTGCAGTGGGGCTTCCACAGCGGTGATTGCCTTACAAAACTCTTCAGAGGGCAGAGAGTCGCCTAGGTTTACAGCCTCTGCTCCGGATAAACAGATACAAGCTCATCAGCTTCTTCGGCGGGGGCCTTGACCTTGGTCATCAAGGGCGTCTGCTGCAGATGTCAGTCGTTTATGGGATCTTGCAAATGCCGCCTGCAATCCCAGGGATACTGCTAGCCGCCTCACCCAGTATCTAACGCACCTTAGTAAGAGCCGTGCCATGTAGCTCCAGCGCAAATCTACAGGAGGCACCTGGGACACAGCCCTCCCTCTCTCCTTCATAAGCTCCAGCATGAGGTAAAGGCTGCAAATGCCACCAGAGTGGATGTGGCTACCCTCTCCGATCTCGGACATTTCTTCCAGGATGTGGCTTCCAAACTCACCACTTTATTTTCACCCAGTAGTTTTGTTGTTGTTGTTATGCCATAGTCATTGTAGTTTTACTTTTTTTTTTTTTTTTTTTTTTTTTAATCATACGGCTTTAAAATCTCATCTTACTCCAAGCCCTGACGACTAAAGCTCTCTTACTGGAGATTTTTCACCCTGGAATTAA
>REGO01000034.1:1532313-1565461 GCA_010120015.1 Rhombomys opimus
TCCAAAACCAGACCACTAAAGCTCTCTTACTGGAGATTTTTCACCCTGGAATTAAAAGAGGGGGAACCTGTGGGGAGAGTCAAGAGAAGAGGCCCCGTAGAGGCCCACAGGTTACTGGTGCTTGAGGCTGGTGTGGAATGTTCTGATTGTCCCTTCCACCGGATAAAGGCTGTTACACTGGACAATAAAGTCAGAGCTGCACCTTTGAGTCCCGTCTCTGGAGTCTGATTCCTGGGATTCTGCATGGGCTCCGTCGCCACTCATCCATCCCTCTCCCCCCGGCTCCTGATCTCCACAGGTCCTCAACTCAAGGAAAGACAGGAATTTCGTTTTTAAGATAGGGTCACACCATGTCCCACTGGCTGGCCTAGAACCATCATGCAGGCCAGGCTGGCCTCACAAAAACAAAGATCCACCTGCCTCTGCCTCCTGAGTGCTGGCATTAAAAGCGTGTGCCACCTGGCCTGTCACCTCTGTCACCAAGGAACAGTTGCTAAAGGTTGAACCAGTAAAAGGGGGAAACGCCAGCACGTGGGAGGGATCATACCTGAAAGAGGTTTCCTCAGCTCAGGGTGCGATCCCCAGGCCAGAGACAGTCTCGCAAGCCCATCCTGCGGCAGCGTGGACGCCGTGGGCCAGAGAAGCCTCCCACCAGCAAGGGCGTGGGCGCTGCGGGCCTCTGTTGGCCTAACCCGCCCTACGCAGGCGTGGCTGATGGGGTGTCCTGGTCCGTCCGCCCAGGCGGGCCTGCATTAGGTTTTTGCCGAGGACAAACAGGGTGGACGGGATCGGTCCGGGCTGGCCTCGCTCCCATCACCGCCAGGCCACGGCCCTCGGGGGCACCAGCCCTCGCCCGAGGCCACGCACAGGGCGGCGGGCCACGAGGCGAGCCCGAGGCCTCAGCCCTGGCCATCTGGGCTTCTGCAGCGGGAGGCGCAGGGGTTCCGCGCTGCTGTCCGGGACGGGTTTGCCCGGAGCTCGGTTCCCCCGAGAACGCCACCAAGAGCGGCGCGGGGGCGCCTGGCAACCGCGAAGAGCCCCTCCCTCACACGGGGCGGCCTCGGTCCTCACGGGCGGCGTTTCCGGGCCCAGGCACATCCGGTCTGCGCGCGGCCCTGCCTGGAGCCTGTCTCCCCGCTGGGTTTTCCTTTCGGAGGAGGAAGGGTACTAGGTTGGAAAGGGGTTAGCAAGTAAAAACACAGGGCGACCAATTAAACTTTACCGTCGGGGGTCGGGGGGAGCATGCAGCGGTTGGTATTCTTTGTTTGTTCCCTTAGGCTCAAACCCAGGGCCTTGGCGGTCCTGGGCAAGCATTCTATCCACCCAGCTGCGATCGTCAGGCCCAAACCCGCGATTTCTTTTCGGGAGAAGTTGTGTCCTAGTATCCAAAATTCGAAGTTAGTTTATTAGCCCTTCCTGAAAGCAGTCAGGAGGGGCTGCGCGGAGAAGCCTTTAGGATAGCATCCGAGGGGCTGGAGAGATGGCTCAGAGGCTAAGGCACTGGCTGTTCTTCCAGAGGGCCTGAGTTCAATTCCCAGCAACCATCTACAGTGAGATCTGGTATGCAGGCAGATTGCTGTATCAATAAATCTAAGAAGAAGAAGAATGGTATCCGAAGCATGTAAAAACAATGAAGTTTATTTACTCAGGCCCAGCTCTTGCCCTCAACTCCAGCACACATCTCCTACCAGCCTGTAAGGCTCTCAGGACCAGCCGTCCAGAAACTCACCGTCGTGAAGGGTCCCTGTAAATTCCCCTCCCTTCTGCCGCAATACAAGACTGACTTCTTAAGCCTTTTCCCTCTCCCCGCCTTCCAGCGCCTGCGTGGTCGCTGGGGAGGTTGCTGTCCGTGAACCCTGATGTGTGGGCTGGGGGAGGGGGCCTGGAGAGTGCGGTGCATTGTGATGTTGGAACCAGTGACTCACCCTCCGTGGAGACCTTCGAGTGGACTTTGTCTCCTGAATTAAGGGTATGTGTTCCTCTGGGTGGCGAAGGTGTGGAGGGGATGGAAAGTGAAGGGGAAGCCTCCGCTACTCTGTGACATTAAAAACAAGTGTTCCCAGCTGGGAGGAAGTAAATCCCGCTGAGATCGATAAAACACCTCCCTGTAAGGCAGGACTGTGGGGTCTGGGAAACCCACAGGAGAAAAAGAACAGGGAAGCAACCGAATCTGGGGGTATAAATGTAAATTTGTGGAACTCACTTCTGTTTCAGCTCTCATTATTCTCTCTTGGTCTCAGTATGACCCTTTCGCTGTAATAGAACCCTGATTTTATAATGCATTTAAAATTTTTTAATTGTAAAGCCTTTTGATTTTCATTGTCTGACTTTAGTTTTCAGGTTGCTTTGGTTGGGGGAAAAAATTCTTGCCAGATGTGGTGGCTTATGAATCTAATCTCAGAACTCAGGAAGCAGAGGCAGGTAGATCCTGTGAATTTAAGGCCAGCCTGGTCTACATAGTGAGTTCCAGACAAACCAGAACTATATAGTGAGAACATGTTTTGGGAGAATTCAAATCCTTGATTTTTTTTTTTTTCGTCATCATTTCAAGAGAGGGACTCACTGTGTAGCCCTGGCTGTTCTGTAACTCAGTACGTAGACCAGGCTGGCTGTGAACTTACAGAAATCATCCTGCGTCTGTGCCCTGAGTAATGAGATTAAAACTGTGTCACAGTTCCAAGATTCACTTGTAACTCTTAGGGAGAGCCCAGGTTGGATTCCAGCACCCACATGGCCGTTCCAGGGAATCTGACCCCCTCTTCTGAGCTCTCCTAGGCACCAGGCATGCATGTGGTGAACCCTTATATAAACATATATGCAGGCTGAATGCTTATACACATACATAAATCTAAACAGAGGAGTTTTTCTCATTGATGAATGCTTGTGCCTCCCTTTGTAACCTGTCTATTCTTTCTTGGTTCCCTTAACTTCCAGTCTGACAGCAGACGCTGAGGTTCCAATACTCTCACCTTCCCCAGGTTCTGTTCTCCAAGATGGCTAGGAAGAACTGGAAGAATTCGAGTTCTTTGCCCTCACCTAGACTTATTCCCGAGTGGAAGGATTTGAAATCTATCTTAGAAGACACCTGTAAGACCACAGAGGTGATTTGTGTGGAAGCGACGAACAGGGCGAGCCCAGGGCGGGGGGCCTGTCCTGTTGGAGGATGGGGTGTGGGTAGGGCATGGACAGCTTGGGAGACGGAAGGGCGCACACGCCCCTCGTCACACAGCAGCAGACTAGAACGCTGGAGTACAGGACATTGTTCGGTGAATGAATAACTGCTTCATACATGAACGCACCCACAAAACATGTGGCCCACACATTTACACGTAATTTTGTTTGTAATTTAAGACAAAGTTTCTCTGTGTAGCCTTGACTGTCCTGGAACTTGCTCTGTAGACCAGGCTGGCCTCGAACTCACATCGATCTTGCCTGCCTCTGTCTCCTGGGTGCTGGGATTAAAGGCATGCACCAGTGTCGATACACATAATTTTAAAGATTTAATGAAGATAGATATTTAAAAAGGATGAGCTCATTAACCTGGGCGTGGTGGGGCTTTCTTTACCTGTGATCCCGTTGCTTGGGAGGCTGGTGAGGTTACAAGTCCCAAAACAGCCTGGGCTCTGGACAGGGGCTGCCGAGATGGCTCAGCTGTTGAGAGCAATTGCTTCTAGTCTAGAAGACCCAAGTTCACAGCCCGGTACCCAGATCTGGTGGCTCACAGTTGTGTGTCTCCAGCTTTGGAGGGATTACACCCTCTTCTGGTCTAATTGGGCATTGCACACAAGTGTTGCACGTGCATACAGGGAGACAGACACCCACGCATATGAAACAAAAATAATTTTTTTTTTAAGTTAAAAGACAGTGTGGCTGAGCCACAGAGCACTTACCTAGAATCCGGTAGTGAGCAGAGGGAGATGTGCCTCAGCAGTGAAACCCTTGCCTAGCACGCAGGAGGCCCTAGACCCAGTCGTTAGGATTGAAAATCAAAAACCAACAAAACTATGAAAATAATCAGCCATTCTCACTGAGGCGTTCTCATCTGAATCACAAAAACAGGAGATGGTTGTCTCTTGGTTCTCATGGCTACATAACTAAAGAAATCCTTTTATTCCACGAGGGGACATTAGGGCTTAATTTTCTTCTGGAACCTTAGTTAAGAAAGCCTGGGAAGTTCTCGCTTTGGCAGCACGGACACTGAAATTGGGACCATACAGAGAAGAGTAGCACAGCCCCTGGCCAAGTATGATGTGGGAACTCATGAAGCATTCCCTAATTTTTTTCTTAAAAAAAAAAAAAAAGACCAAAAGGACTCTATTGTGCCCGATGCAAAGGGAGGGATGGTTCCCAAATAATGCCAAGCGGTAAAACGAATAAGTATCGGTTCGGCACAAACAGACAGAGCCAGTGCTCACCAATCCCCCTGTGCTGATCCAATGAGAAAGTGCCGCTGGCAACTCTCAGCTCCTGCCGTTCTTCTTCCTCAGGATCCTGAGACAATGATCATCCTGAGCGACTGGCCCCAGACGCTGTACCATGAGTATTATTATTTAGAGAACAAGTTGTCTGTGTACTTCTACTGTCTAGACGCCAACTATTTCATCGCCTTTAACTGGGTGGAACAGTTTGAGAAACAACCCCAGGTGAGGCTGATTCACCCTTGCTTCTTCTTTCATAATGCGGTTCACGTGTCCCATGTCCAAAATGTCCTTGTTTCGGAATCGGAGGGACAACGGAATAAACCCGTGTTATCTGTCTGCTCTTTCCTCCATGGAGACAGGGCCTTCCTATGTTTCTCAGGCCGGCTTCGGACTCACTATGTGGTCCAGGCTGTCCACCCCAGCCTTCCTGGCTGCTGGGATTACAGGCACATGCGGCCACATCTGGAAAATGCATTCATTTTAAGACCTGACTCGTGTTCCTGTTAGCGACCTGGGTTAGTGACCCTTTTACGCTGATAACCATCAGGCCCGAAGAATGCGCTAGAGTAGACTGAAGGCCAACAAAAGCCTTCGAATCCGAGGCTTCTGTGGTAAATCCGGCAGCCGGTATGAGGAAACCTCAAAGATGAGGCCTCCGGTTGTCCACAGGCAGCCGGACTTCTCCTTCCAGCATGCTCCCGGGGGCTCCTCTGGCCTGCTGACCCGGCTCTGTTTTCCACCCTTTTCTAGGCAGTACTGTGGATACAGGAAAAAGGTGAAGAAAACAGGAGGATGGTGAAGAAGATGAAGTTCCTCATGACGAATGAAGTGCCGCCCATCCTAGCAATGGCGCACGCCGGCTCCTACGGCCTGTTAATTGCGTACTGTGAGGACATGCGCCTGAGGCTCTTTGGGGACCACAGCCAGGCGTTCGTGGCTCTGGGCACGGTGCCCTGTCACTTCTCCATCACCTGCCTCTGCTTTGACACGGGGACTGGGGTGCTCTTTTCCGGTACCATGGGAGCTGTGGTTGCCTGGTTCATCAGAGCAAATGGCCAGGGCCTCCAGGTGGCTGAAAAGGTGTCTCTGAGTGATCCTGAGTCCATACAGGACTTGTCTCTGGACACATCCCTGGGCTTCCTGATGGCTGTGTGTGAGAGTGTGGTGAGGCTCTTCACCCACGAGGGCCAAGGCCACCTGAAGGAAGTCAAGACCTTCGCTGCCCACGGCCACGGCTTCTCCCTGGCCTGCTGCTGTGCCTGTGAGCCGCAGAACACCTTCTACGCAGGCAACAAGAAAGGCGAGGTCCTCGCTTGGCGTTTGGACGACAGTGACTTTCTCCACAGCTTCAAGGCCCACTCCTCGCCCGTGATCTGCATCCACAGCCGGCCCGAGACCTACACCTTGATCACAGCGGGCCGCGAGGGCACCGTGAAGGAGTGGAACCTCGCCTCCGGCAACCTGCTGAGGCAGGTGAACATCGGCACCAACCTGCAGCGCGTGCAGTTCGTGGACGGCAGCAGCTTCTTCTGCCAGACGGCCTTCACCTTCTCCCTGTACCAACTGCCCTACTTCTACAGGGTCTTCAACGTGTGCGGCTCCGCCCCCCAGAAGGTGCAGCGCGTCCTCTGCGGCCACAACTGGGCTCGCATCCTGTGCGCCACGGAGGACGGCCTGCTGCGGTTCTTGTCTCCGGTGACGGGGGACCTCCTGATTGTCACCTGGCCTCTCCTGGCCATGGACAAGGCCGTGGCTTGGGCCTACCACGTGGAGAGGGAGGAGCTGTTCGTGTCGGTGGGCAGCTCGGAGCTGCTGGTGTTCGACGCCTCCCAGTCCCCGTGCACGGCCAAGTATCTCCTGTGTACTTCGGAGAACTACAGAGACAAAGTCCGGTGCCTGGTCTACGCCACCTTCTCCCTGGGCGAGACGGAGAAGGCCCTGATGCTGTGCGGGCACGACAGCGGCACCGTGAGGATCCTGTCTCAGTACAGCTCCAGGCGGGCAGAGAAGGTGATCCACGCGGGCCCGGTGCTGCTCTTGTGCGCCCCGGAGGGCTTCAAGGAGGGGCCGGTGGTGTGCTCCTACGGCAAGGACGACTACCTGAACCTCCTGAAGGTGGTGCCACTGGGGAAGGACCTGACCCTGGAGCCCGTGAGCAAAATCTTCTGTGTTCATACCCTCAGACACGTGGTGTTCCTGCCGGGCTCCGTGGGAGCCATCACCGAGCACTCCTGCTGGTGTCTCTGGCGCTATCAAGATGTTGAGAAGTCGGACCCAAGCCAGGATTTCACGCTGAAGGAGACGAACTGCCTCCACGACTGCGCCGTCACCTCCTTTGATGTCTGCCTCAACCTGAGACTCTTCGTCACGGGGGCCGTGGATGGGTCGGTCCGGATCTGGGACTTCCGAGGGAGACTTCTAACTCAGTTTGACTCTAAACTGCGTTTTGGCTCCCCCTGCTTCGCCAATAACCGGGGGGACCTGCTTTTGACTTTCAACGAGAGCATCTACATAGTGTCCTGCCTGAAGCTGCTCCATCCGTCCCGGCTGGAGCGCCTCAGCACGCTAAACATTGGAGACGAACGGCAAGAAACCCCCAGGCCCTTCCTTCCGAGCTTCTTCTATTTGTTTGAAGTGATATTTGTACCCAAATTCACGTACCTGGATCAAAGCGTTCGGGAGCTCCAGGGGCTGGAGACCCTGATCAACAAACGGGCCATCGCTTTTGACGACACTGTGCCTCACGTTGCAGAGCTGGGGAAGCAGATCATAACTCACCAGAGATCCGGGCGCTACCATCTGGGGGAACTGTATGCCGATTTCTACACCCCTAGCGCCAAGCCCAAGTATCACCACGCCACCCCGGCTCAGCTGCACGTGCCTGGCTGGGACGGGCTGAACGTGTACCGCATGTTCCGGACCTACTTTGGCAAAGGGCAGAAATGGCCCTTTGCTCCTGACTGCTATATCCCCAACTCAGCGATCCGAACGCGCCTTTGGCCGGACGGCACACCAGTTTTCCTGCGCTATGACCTCTACCCGGAGCAGGGAGATATGGAGGATGTGGGACAGCTGAGATCTCGGACGCCGTCCTCCAAGAGCCTAGAAGAAGTGACCGTGAGGAAAAGCAAACGGAGGGACATATACCAGGAGCAGAGAAGACAATCCTACAGTATCCTTCAAAAGATAACAAGTAAAGGCTGGAAAGGAAGAAAGTTTTCTGCAGACGTCGTAGAAAACATAGTAGAGACCATTCTCAACCTCACAGTTTTCTGCTCCGTAGAGAAATACAAGAACTATTTCAGTGCGCTCGTGGAGATCTTTGCCAATCACGACATCCCTTCGGAGCTGCGCATTGAGACAGCCTGCCGCCTGCTCAAGGACATAACGCATTACAACCCCGAGATCCGGGGGCTGGCCTGGGACGTGCTGGAGAAGCTGGGCTTCCTGAGCAACGCGTTCATTGTCCCGCTCGCCATGGGGCTGATGGACAGCGAGAAGGCCGTGCGGACCAAGGTCCTGGACCTCATGTCCAGATACACTGGCATCCAGAGCAAGGCCATGCTGATGCACAAGCTGAGGCGGCTGGACACCATCCAAGAAATGCAGTAAGTTGGGCGCAGAGCTCTCGCTCTGACCGGTCCGGGGTCCTGCCTTTCTCACGGCTCCTTCCGGTTTCCCTCCTCCCCCGCTGCGCCGCGGTTCTCCTGTTGGACCTGTTTCTTACCGCTGCCTGTTTCCCCCCTCCCCCCACCCCCCACCCCCCACCATCCCCTTGCTTCTTTAAGATTCTTTGAGACAGCAGTGATGCACACCTGTAATCCCAGCACTCAGGAAGATGAAATGGGAAGGTCATGAGTTCTAGGACATGTCCCAGAAAAAAAAAAATAACAAAATATTTTTCAGGATTTAAGTTCACGTACCGTCCAGTTAAAGAAGTGTCTCACAGCGTGAGACTATTCTGTCTTGTTATTCTTTCTTTAATCTTTATTTTTTGTTTACTTTATTTTATGTGCTTTGGTGTTTTGCCTGTATGCAGATCTGTGTGAGAGTGTTGGGTCCCTTGGAACTGGAGGTACAGACAGCCATGAGCCACCATTTGGGTGCTGGGAATTGAACCCAGGTCCTCTGGAAGAGCAGCCAATGCTCCTAACTGCTGAACCATCTCTCCATCTCTAATATTTATTATTTTTATTTGTTTATTTTTTTAACTTTAAAGAAAATTTTATTATACAAATGTTGTCACACAACTGGAGACTTCTCTACTTTGTACACAGTTATTCTTCCTGCGCACAGGAATGCCGCTGTGGCCTCCTCGCGGGATGATAAAGGCACTGACGCCCTGACTGTAACAGATAGCAGGCATGCCTCAGTGATTTAAGTTGAAAGCAGGACCCTGGTATATGGCGCTTGCACCTAGGATCAGGAATGTGCGCAAATGTCTCTATTCAAAAACCACAAAATAAATTCTCTTCAGGAATGGACAGTGACAGCAGTAAACCTTTATCTAGTGTACACTGAAAGCAGTGAGTGATGGCAGTAGTGACCAGCCAGCCTTTTCTTCCATCATTTCCTTCAAATGACTTCTCTGAAGTTGTTGGTGAGGAAGGCTGAGTGCCACAGTTCCAGGACAAGGAGTTAGAACAAGCCGCTTCACCCATTCCAGGGCCCTCCTCTTCTTTAGGAATTTCTGTTCTGACAGCTCTTGTCATCTGCCAGCGCCCAGTAAAACAGTTCTTACAAACTTCACGGGACCACTGGGTCCTCCTTTCAACCATTTCACAAAATCACCAAGTATGGCATCATCTCCAACTTCTTCATAACCAGTTCATTAGGTTTGCAAGGCAAGTGTTTCACCTGACGAGCCACCTGGTCTTTTACTTGCTTTTAAACATTCTTGTATTTATGCATGAGTGTGTCTGTGTGTTTGTATGTCATGTGTGCAGGGCCTGAAGACACAGGCAGAGGGTGTCAAATACCATGGAACTGAAGTTACCAACAAGTTGGATACTGGGGATCAAACTCTGGTCCCCTGGAAGAGCAGCAAGTGCTCTTAACTGCTGAGCCATCTCTCCAGCCCACTTTTTGAAAACCCAGTCTCACGGTCTACAGAGATGGCTCAGCAGTTAAGAGCGCACACTTCTCTTGCAGAAGACCCCCCGGTGGCTTACAGCTCCCTATAGCTCCGTCCCAGGGGCTCCAGCACTCTGATCTCCTCAGACATTTGTACTCATGTGCACATACAGATACACACACACACACACACACACACACACACACACACACACATACAATTAAAAATTATTTTAAAAAACAGAGTCTGGGGAGATGGCTCAGCAGTTAAGAACTCTGCTGCTCCTCCAAAGGTCCTGAGTTCAATTCCCAGCACCCACATGGTGGCTCACAACCATCTATAAACGTAGCCCCGTGGATCCGATGCCATCTTCTGGTGTGCAGATGTACATTTAGACAAAACACCCATATACATAAATAAATACATCTTTAAAAAAAGACAGTAATAAATTTAAAAACAAGACAGGGTCTCACTGTGTAGTCCAAGCTGCCGTCATGCTCACGATGCTCTTCCTGTCTCCACTGCCTGAATCCTGTTACAGGAACAAGCTTCAGCCTTCCTTTCTCCCCTGTGGTCCCAGGGATGGAACCCAGGGCCGTACACGTGCTGAGCAACTGCCATCCCTCCGTCCTATCACCCCAGTCCTTCTCTTCTTTTTAAACAGTAGCTTCTCTCCCATGGAAGTAGACACGTAAAACAATGCCTTAACTACCAGATCAGACAGACAAGCCAGGGACCACCAGCTCCTTTCACAGACCAAGGGTAGACACACTGTCCCCAGTTTGCTGGAGATAGAGCCCAGGGCCTCAGACACAGCCAGCAAGTACATGGCCTGAGGCCAGGCGAGGCAGCCCTGCCGGGGGGGGGGGGGGGGGGGGGAGGTATGCAAAAGCAGGTGCTAGAGTCCATGTTAGAAACAGCCTCCTTTCCACTCACCAGGTGCCCAGATGAACACCAACATGCCCGCTGGCCACCTGTGTGCAGGAGGGGGGGCCTAGGTCCGGTCATGCGCCCTGCTTAGTTGATGTCTCAGTCTCTGAGAGGCCCCATGGGAGCAATCTGTCATCTTTGAATAGTCTGACTTCATAATGCTCCACAATACCCAACAGCATTATCTGCACGTGTTGTCTCGCAGGTTGGCGCTGACCCGCCCGACCCAACAGAACAACCAACTGGCACATTTAATGATCCGCCTGCGTCGGTAGCCCAGTTTCATGGCTCTGATTTAGAAGGCGCCGTGGTTTACCATTGTAGCTAATCGAAGAGGATTAAGGAAAGAAAAATGGCCAAGAGTATTTTAGTATAATCTGTGTCTGGCATATCCTCACCAATATCTTTCTTCCTTCCTTCCTTCCTTCCTTCCTTCCTTCCTTCCTTCCTTCCTTCCTTTCTTTCTTTCTTTCTTTCTTTCTTTCTTTCTTTCTTTCTTTCTTTCTTTCTTTCTTTCTTTCTTCTCCTTCTCTCCTCTTTCTCTTTTTGAGACAGGATCTCTATGTAGCTCTAGCTGCCCTGGAACTCACTATGTAAACCCGCTTGGCCTTGAACTCTCAGAGATCTGTCTGCCTCTGCCTCTCCAGTGCTGGAATTAAAGGTATGAGCCACCATTCCTGGCTATTTTTTTCTTTAAAAACTTTTTCTAGGAGATGAAGAGGTGGCTCAGCAATTCAGAGCACTGGCTGCTCTTCCAGACGACCTGGGTTCAATTCCCAGCACACACATGGCAGCTCACAACTGTCTGTAACTCCAGTTCCAGGGGATGTTTCACCCTCATACTGACATGTAGGCAGGCAAAACTCCTTCAGTACAGTTCCTTGTGGTGTGGTGACCCTCAACCATACAATTGTCACTTTGCTACTTCATAACTGTATCTTTGCTATTGTTGCAGCACAGGTTGAGAACCAGGCCTTAGAGGAAGCAGAGGACTGTTTAGGAAGACTGGACATAGATGAAAACCAAGGAGTATCAGAAACACCTTTTTTTTTTTTTTCCAGGATGAGTATCCTAGAAGCATTGCTCCTGCCCTGCACCATCACCAGCAGGGCAAAGGTCAACACTCCTGAGTATTGCAGGGAAAGGGCTGTTTTGTATGGCCTAGACAATGGCTGATGGTAGCCGCACTTTTGGTTTTGACTGTTTGGATTTAAGTTAATTGTAAACAGTAAAAGAATAAATCACAAATAGCAAACAGAGTCAGCGGGCATACATTAAAGCTCCATTAAACTGGGGGAAACCACTGAGGTAGCCCAACTGAGAAAAAGAAATACAAGGTAACGTGAGATTGGGAGCTTGCGAAGAGCCAGCAGGAATCCACTGGGGAAGCCCTGCTATGGCAAGCCGGAGCTCTGCACTGCTAGTCCCAGGCGATGCAGAGCCCCTTCGGGTATGGCTTCCAAGTAAACGAGCAAATAGCAGCAGATAGATAATGTCACTCAGCTGGAGGCTTGCGCCACCAAGCAGAAACAGATTGGGGAAGCCTTGAAACAGTTATGCTGGAGTCCTGAACAGGGCTTGGTCACAGCCCAGAGCCTCTTCTCCAGGGCTGAGCTTCAGTTCCCTCTCCTAACACAAGTATTTTATATGATGCAGTAAATACTAGCCTTGGTTGGAAATGGTTCACCTTCAAGCTGTTCTCAAGGGTTCCAGACTTTGAATAACCTTGGCTGCTTGTTTCTTCACTCTGTCATAGAGCTGGTGGGGGGGTAGCAAGCTCACTCAGGATTCAGGGTTCTGGAGGACAGTCAGCGTATACTCTTAGGGGCCATTCTGGCCTCCAGAACCAACTTTTGAGTGAATTTAAAAAACACATGACAATTCACCAATAAAATACACATTACAAGGTCTAACGAAGTTTCCTGCCTAAAAAGGCAAACGATGCTCTTAATGGCCAACTTCTTCCTGCTCTGGCTTTCATTTGGGTTTAGGTTTAGTTGCTTGGTGGGGTTTGGCTTGGTTTGGTTTTCTGAGACAGCATCTCTCACCACAAGGCTTCAGCTGGCCTAGAACTCAGCACACAGCCCGGGCTAGCCTTGAACTTGTGATTTTACAGCCTCAGCTATCCAAGCAATGGGATTATAAGGGTAAGCCACCATGTCTAGTTCTGATTTGGGCTGCTCAGAAAAGGGCTGCTCAGAAATCTGGAGTGTGTGTGTGTGTGTGTGTGTGGTGGTGGGGGGGGGTGGTTGGTTGGTTGGTTTGGTTTGGTATTTTTTTTTTTTTTGAGACAGGGTTTCTCTGTGTAGCCTTGCCTGTCCTGGACTCACCTTGTAGACCACACTGGCCTCGAACTCACAGAGATCCACCTGCCTCTACCTCTCTGAATGCTGTGCCTGGCTGGTGGGCATATCTTATGCACAGAGAGCATGGGCAGAACCCTGCCTCTCTGTTCTTTTTCCATTTCAGTTTTATTTTTTTAGATTTCTTTTGTTTCATGTGTGTGAGTGTTTTGCTCATGTGTGTGACAGACCCCTGTGGAGTGAGGAAAGAGGCGGAATGGACTGAGGTTGTAGGCGGCTGTGGACACTACACAGCTGGGGACCATCCAGGTTCCCCGTGGAAGCAGTGAGTGTCCTGAATGTCGAGCCATCTCCCCAGCATCCCCTGCCGCTCTCTCCTTAAAGGAAACAGCTCACATGGCAAGCTTCAGGCAAGGAACCAGATACCAGACAGGCTGGGCTAGACAAGGGGTTTTGCCATTCAGTGGTAATCAGAGCAGAGACTCTGAATACAAGAAAAGGGTCTTTAAACACCTGGAAATGCCACGGAAAAACTTGAATATAGAAATGTTTTCCTGGACTTTTTTTTTTTTTTCCTCAACTTCTGAGCTAGAAAAGAAATGGGGGTGGGGGCTGGCTGTGTGGCAGGCAAGGGCGTGCGTGGCATTAGATGCATTCCGGAGGCAGCGAGACTGAGGGACGTCACAAGGGCTCTTGCTCTTTCCTTTCTGTAATGACTGTTCAAGGCTTTAAGACAAGGCCCGGGAGCTCCCGGTGCACCCCCTGGCCCGTTGCTCAAGCCTCTTCTCCTTGGAGCTGTGGCACATTGCTTGGTTGCCAGTATTAACTCCCAGAACAGAAGCTGTGAGCATGCAGGGTGACTCCTTTGGGACACACTGATTTCAGAGGCGTGGTGGCGAGTGGTGTGGTCTTACCCTGGGGCTGCGCTGTCCTAGGAGGGCCTTACCTCCTCCTGTTTTCCATGTCCCTCTAATTCCCGAAGACAAAAATAAATAAACAAATAAAAATATGATAGATAGATAGATAATAGAAATGCGGGCCTGTGAGACGGCTTAGGGGGTGGAGGTGGTTAAGGAACTGCATTCTGTACACAGGAACCAACATGGTGGGAGTTGAGAACTCACGCTCTAAAGTTGACCTTTGACCTTCACATATGCACCATGGAACACACAGGCACATATACAGAAAAAAAAAGTATGTAATAAATAATTTTTTAAAAATCCCTGAAGATACTTGACAATTCCAAAATACAAAACCACATGCTCTCAAGGTAGTGTGTTTTCAGAGAAAAATCTGGATTTGGATGAACTGATAGACACAGACCGCCATGGTAGCCCTTCTCCTTGAGGAAGCCCACTCTTCCTGGAGACATGTGGCCCACAGAGAGCTGGAAAAAGCACAGGAACCAGGGCACTCTCGACCTTAGGAGTTCTTGCTAAGACCTACTCAGACGAGCAGTTTAGGGCATGAACTCCTGCAGACAAGCGACACGAAGCCTCCCAGGTACTCCTCAATCACCATTATGTGTCAGCCAGGCAGGCTTACTACCGTAAAGGTTCATTTATGTGTGTGAGTGGCTTTTTTATGACTGTATGTGTGTGTGTGTGTGTGTGTGTGCGCGCCTCGTGTGTGCTTCGTGCCTGCAGAGGCCAAAGAGTGTGTCTCATTCCCTGGGACTGGACTTCCATGGTGGCTGTGAGCTGGTGGGTGCTGGAAACTGAACCTGGATCCTCTGTGAAAGCAGCCAGTGCTTTCCAAGTGCTGAGCCATCTCTCCAGCTCACACTTTTAACCTTTTCCTATCCACATTTCAAGATGAATCACTCAAGCTGGGCTTGGTGGCCCATGCTTTGTAATCCTGCCTTTGGGAAACTGAGGCAGACGGATAAAAAATTTGAGGCCAGCCTGGACAATCCATCAAGACCTTGCCTGAAAGAGAGCCAAAGGAATAAGAGAGACAGAGAGAGAGAGAATGGTGAGTACTAACACAGGCTGAAGACCTGGAGACCCAGAGGTCCCAGGTCTGCTCTGTGGTGTGTTTAGGGCGGAGCGTGACAGACATCACTGTGCATCTTCACAGTGGTCTTCCGCAGCGCTCCTTTATCTGTCTGAACCATCTGTGGAGCACAGCCCAAGCACTGGGTTAGACTTTAGTTCCTGAGGTGAGCTTTATTGCATTCCCACTGCCAGAAATCCTGGCGGAGCAGTTCTAGCCGTTAACCCTGAACCCCTAAACCATGCCTGTGATCCCAGAACCTGGGAGGCATTGGCAGGAGAGTCTGCCATCTCAAAAGAATGCCCACCCCAAAAGCCTACAACCAACCACAGAAATGCAGCGTCAACAATCAGTCATAAAGTACTGGAACTCTCTTAGCCAGGTATGGTAACACACACTTGAAATCCCAGAAGTAGGAGTTTCAGTAGAAGGATCACATTTGAGGCCAGCCAGGGCTACTGCTAGTCCAGTCTGTAAGACTTTCTAAAAAACAAAATGAACAAAATGAACCATCACCAACCTTTCTTTCCCTTTCCTGTTTCTTCTTCTTCTTCTTCTTCTTCTTCTTCTTCTTCTTCTTCTTCTTCTTCTTCGTCTTCATCTCCGTCTCCGTCTCCTCCTCCTTCCTTCTCCTCCTCCTCCTCCTTCTCCTTCTTCTTTTAACGATTTATCTTTATGGTATGTATATTGGTATTCCTCCTGCTTGTGTGTGTGTGTATGTGTGTGTGTGTGTGTGTGTGTGTGTGTGTGTGTGTGTGTAATGGTGTCAGATCCCCTGGGACTGAAGTCACAGACAGCTGTGAACTTCCATGTAGGTGCTGAGAATTGAACCCGGGTACTTTGAAAGAGCAGCCAGTGCTCTCAACCACTGGGCCAACTTTCCAGCCCCTGCTCTGTTTCTTTATTGCCAAAAGGGACTGCTTCGCCTGAGTGGCTTTGGAGACTTACAAAGATCCTTTTTCAGATTTTTTTTTTGGGGGGGAGATATTTTTTTCCTTTCCATTTACTCCTCTCTTCCTTCACCATGTCCTGCTTCAGCCCACTCTGCCTTAAATGGCGTTATTGCTGCTTCCATGTGCTTTGTACATTTTTCCTTCCCCTTATTTCCTCTTCTCTCTATTCCCTTTCATTTCCTGTTCTCTTCTCTCTTGTTCCTTTTCTCTTAGAAATGTTTTTTTTTTTTTTTTTTTTTTTTTATTTTTTTTTTTTATGTGTGCGAGTGTCTTGCCTGCATGTATGTTTATGCACTGTCTGTGGACAGTGCCTCCAGAGACCAGAAAAGGGAATCAGATCCCCTGGAACTGGAGTTACAGAGAGTTGTGAGCCACCATGTGGGTGCTGGGGACCAAGCTCAGGTCTTTTGGAAGAGCAGCCGGTGCTCATAACACGAAAGCATTGAGCCCCCCCGCCCACACACACACACACTTACTTTCTTTTTTTTTCAAGACAGGATCTCACTGTGTAGCCATGGCTGTCCTGGAACTCACAGAGATCCACCTGCCTCTGCCTTCTGAGTGCTGGGATTACAGACATGCACCAGCCCCACCCTTATTTCTAAATTTTTGTCTTATTGCTTGCTCCGTGTTGTCTTCCTCTCTTCGTTGCTTTTGTAGGTCAGATGCGCTTGGGGACTTTTTTCTGGGCCAGCTCCTAAGGATTCACGCTGGTGACATGGACACCCTGATTGAACATATAAAGGAGCGGCTGAGGGAAGACCTGACCTTGGCAAACAAGGATGTCTCACTTAGCTTTTCTTTTGAGTCACTGACCTACGAGGATATTGAAAGGATTGCCGAGCCTCCGGCGGAATCTGTGCCTTTGGTGGAATCTCAAAAGATTGACGGACTGAAGAGAAAAAGGAAACGCTTTCAAGAAAAGGCCAAAAAGATTGGTATTTATGGGGGTGATGTGAGGGACGTATTCGGGGCCAGTCTTACTAAGGCAGGGCCAATAAAACAGAGGCACATGAAAAGTGGGAACAATGAAGGGGGAGGGCCTGACTCATAGGTCTACCCAGCGACAACTGCCAAGCCCTTACTTCTTTAGGATATGGAAGCGTGGATAAAAGCAGGAGCATTTGTAAATTCTAAGGCCTCAGCCCCCTTTGCTTTTAGAGCTCTAATCACAGATCACTAAACTAGCTATCACAGAAATTCTCACAATCTCTACATTTTCTTACTATTTTTTCCCAATGTCCCGCAGTTAGAAAGACGCTGAAGGTGTCCAAGAAAACCAGATTTGTCGAAGAGCTAAGGCCGTTTTCAGCGACTGGTGAACCAAGAAGGTTTAGGAAACTCATGCAAGCTTACACCCAGGATGTTTCCCTACTACCAGAGCTGCATTTCAGCTCTGACAAAACCCATAAAGGAACCCAGGAAGTCAAACAGGCCTGGGCCATCCAGAGAGCCACAAAGAAGGACATGATCCTTAAGCAGAAAAGATGGATTAACTTTAAAAACCTATGGAAACAAGCACCACGGCTGAAGCCAAAAGCAGCCGAGGAAGAAATCCACAAGAAAGCCCCACTGCCTGAACAGCTAGAAAAAGACACAACAGAGAAAGTGAAAGAAGGTGACCTTCCCACTTCAGAAATAACAATTTCTCCACCAGGAATAAAAAGGGACCTGGGCGAAGAAGTGGAGGATTTGGCCCAGAGGGCATTCACTGGCCAACTCAGCTGGACTGTCTTCCCAGAGGGAGGGGTCTCGCCAGCAGCAGGAGGGGCCTCGCCAGCTGGAGAGCTCTGGCCAGCAGGAGGGGCCTCACCAGCCGGAGGGGTCTCGCCAGCAGCGCTATCAGAAAGAGCTCTTGAGGAGGACATGACAGCTACAGATGATAAGGACATAAGCATGAAGGAGATGACAGATTCTTTAGCAAAAAAGAAGCCTAAGGCGAGAGCAAGGAAGGCAGGCAAACAAAAAGGGGAAATAGTTGAAGACGAAAAGGAGTTGAGTGAACATGAAGAGGAAGAAGGATTGATAAAGCCCAAGAGAATAAAGAAACTGATAAAACCTGGGAAAACAAAGAAGGAAAAGAAAAAATTAATTACAGATGAAGAGGAACCAACACAAGCCGATGAGACAGTGACACAAGACAGAGAGACCCCTGCTGCTTCGGGAGAGGAGCAGTTACTTCAAGAAAAAATGAGACTAACTAGAAAAAAGAAGAAAGAACGTAGAAAATCAAAGCAAAAACTGATCATGGATGAAAAACAGAGAATGCTGTCAGTAGCAAGGCAGAAGAAAAAGATGAAGCTGAGAGAGAAAAGGGGGGAATTGTCCCAGGAAGAGAGGAAGCGGATGTGGGTATCAGAGAGAACTAAGGAGAAGGAGGAGGGGGGCTGGAAGCTGAAGATGCTAGGAAAAAAGGAAGGGTCATCTGAGGAAGAAAGCAAGGAAACATTGAAAAGGAAGCTGAGAGAGCAAAGGTTGGCTCAAAGGAGAGCTTGGTCTGCAGAAGAAGAAAAACTTGGTAGATTAGTCGGGAAAAAGGAGGAACATGAGCAGGAAAAGCAGGAGCTGGGGCAAGATTGGAAAAAGGAAGAGGAAGCCAAGGAGAGAAAACGTTTAGTTCAGAAAAGAGAGAAACTGGATCTAGAAGAAAGGAAACAGTTTGAAGAAATGAGGAAACTGATGGTAGAACAGAGAAAAGCTCATCCAGAAGAGAGAAGAACTCAGGAAAGGCCACAAATAACTGAGGAAAAGAGGAGGGTATCCTTGGGAAAAGAGAAAATGAAGCTAGTGGAGGGGGAGGGGAAGGAGGAGAAAGAGGAGGAGGAAGAGAGAAAGGAAGCTAGGAAACAGAAAGAAGCAGCTGAGGAAGAAAGACTAGGAGAAAAACTGCCTCGGAAAGTGGAAGAGCCTGGGAAAATGATACCGAAGCAAAGAAAGGAATTCGTACGAATTTCAAAAATGAAGGCAATTCAGGAGAAACTGGCTGCAGAAAAAAAGGAACATGAAAAGAAAGACTTGCTATTGATTCTAAAAGGCGAGAAAGTAATTAAGAAAGAAAGCAAAGCGGAAACCAAAGAGAGAGAGAAACCAGATGAGAAAGAAAGATTATGGCGTGAGAAAGAGGAAAGTCAGTTCCAGGAGAAAGGGAAAGGGACTGAACCAAAAAAGCAATTGGTTCAGGAAGAAGAGGGAGCAATGTTAATAAAAGAGGGTCGTCAGGTTGGTAAACCCCAGAGTCAGGTTGGTGAACCCAAGAGTCAGGTTGGTGAACCCAAGAGCCTGTTCCAGAAAAAAGAGAAAAGGATACTGACTCCAAAAGATCGGGAAAAGAGGCATACTGAGGAGGAAGAAATGGATAAAGCTAAAGCTAGGAAAAGAATGAGAGAAAAGAAAAAACCAACCCCAATTGATGAAGAAACTATGAAAGTGGAAGGTAAAATGTTCCAGGAGGCGAAAAAATTACTCAAGCAGGATGCTGATGCTAAGTTCAGTGAAAAGCTGTTAAGAGAGCAGGCAGTTAAGAAGCAGGCCATGGAAAGCAGCATTCGTCTTGAAGAGATGGACACTGATGCCAAGAAAAAGCTAATACTAAAAGAAAAGCAACTGTTGAAGATCCTGGCTAAGATGCTCAGAGATCGTGGTTTATCACCTTCAGAAGTTACTCTGCCAGGAGAGGGACCACCTGATATGAGAGTCTATGGCCAGAAATTTAAATCATTTAAGAAACCGGAGTTGAAAATGGAGGAAGCAAGGAAGCAGCCTGAGAAAAAGGAGGACAGCAGGCTCTTACAGAAGAACCAGGAGAAGGTCTTCCTGGGACGAGACCTTGTGGAGATGCTGCTGGACAAGCTCCAGGAGGAGGGACTCTTAACGAAAGAGCAGCTAACGCAGCTTAGCAGGCACCTTGACGAGGAGGAAAAGATCCAGCTAAAGAAGCTGCTAGAGAAGGTCAGAGAGCAACTCTTCCAGGAATGGGTTGAGGAGAAAAAGGAGGGAGGCTTAACTTATCCTGAAAGAGCAGGGCTGCCTATGGAGGAGAAGGAAAAGGAGAGCCTAGACAAAAGCAAGGAGGAAGAAGAGGCTGTGCCCAAGAAAAAGAAAAGGGGCCCCCCAAAGAAAAAGGTCAGTTTGAGTGAAGAAGACTTAGAGAACATGATGGAGGAACAAAGAAAAAGAGGGATGATCCTAAAATGGTTAAAGGGAAAGGATTTGGCTAAGAAGAAAAGGAAACCGGATGCACAAGAAAGCCCAGGTGAAGAAGAGGAGGAATATCTCGTCCAAGAAGAGTTGGAGAGTCTTGGAAAGGAGGACAAGGCCAGCAAAGAAGAGAAGGGGATTCTCAGTGTTGACGAAGAGAGCCTGAGTAAGGAAAGCTTGAGTGAGGAAAGGCCAATCGAGGAAAGACTAAGAAAGGAAAGGCCAATGGAGGAAAGACCAGGAAAGGAAAGGCCAGTCGAGGAAAGACCAAGAAAGGAAAGACCAATTGAGGATAGGCGAAGAAAGGAAAGGTCAGTTGAGGAAAGACCAGGAAAGGAAAGGCCAATGGAGGAAAGACTAATTAAGGAAAGACCAACTGAGGAAAGACCAACTGAGGAAAGACCAATTGAGGAAAGACCAATTGAGGAAAGACCAACTGAGGAAAGACCAACTGAGGAAAGACCAACTGAGGAAAGACCAATTGAGGAAAGACGAAGAAAGGAAAGGCTGGTAGAGGAAAGACGAAGAAAGGAAAGGCCAGTTGAGGAGAGACCAATTGAAGAAAGACCAGTTGAGGAAAGGCGAAGAAAGGAAAGGCCGATAGAGGAAAGACCAGTTGAGGAAAGACCAACTGAGGAAAGACCAACTGAGGAAAGACCAACTGAGGAAAGACCAACTGAGGAAAGACCAGTTGAGGAAAGACCAATTGAGGAAAGGCGAAGAAAGGAAAGGCCGATAGAGGAAAGACCAGTTGAGGAAAGTCCAGTTGAGGAAAGACCAATTGAGGAAAGGCAAAGAAAGGAAAGGCCGATAGAGGAAAGACCAGTTGAGGAAAGTCCAGTTGAGGAAAGACCAATTGAGGAAAGGCGAAGAAAGGAAAGGCCAATGGAGAAAAGACCAAGAAAGGAAAGGCCGGTTGAGGAAAGACCAATTGAGGAAAGGCGAAGAAAGGAAAGGCCAATGGAGGAAAGACCAGGAAAGGAAAGGCCATTTGAGGAAAGGCCAGGAAAGGAAAGACCATTTGAGGAAAGACCAAGAAAAGAAAGGCCAATGGAGGAAAGACCAAGAAAGGAAAGGCCAATGGAGGAAAGGCCAAGAAAGGAAAGGCCAATGGAGGAAAGGCCAAGAAAGGAAAGGCCAATGGAGGAGGCATTGATTCTTGGTGAAGGGCAGCGCCTGAGCAAGCGGTTGAGACTCAGCAAAGAGGCACTGGATCTCAGTGAGGAAGAAAGTCTGAGGGAGAAAGAGCAGAGGAAGAAGGAGAAGAGGGAAAAGGAGAAAAAGAAACTTAAAGAGACGTTGCCTTTAATAAAGGCAAGAGTGTTGGAATCAGAAGCGGCTTCATCCGAATCAGAGACAGAAGTTAAGGATCTTGCTGAGGAAATGGATACTACAACTGGATGGCAGATCCGGCTTGAGAAGGCGGGCTTGCCTGTCGAAGGGAGAGAGTATGGATTCACAGACAAAAGCCACTTACTACCACCCCAGGCGTCCCTGGGGGGGAAATTCCTGAAAGAGTTCAAAAAAAGGTGGGACAGTCGATTTGCTGAACTGCTTCCCAGGACAGGCAGGAAGGCTGTTCCAGAGGCTCCAGACGCTGGCTCAGACACCCAGATCCAGGAGCAGCCCCACAGACCACAGCTGGAATTACCCATTACCCTGCAGAAGCCTAAGGGCAAGGTGTGGAAGTGGGTTGTGCACAAGCATCCGGCCCTTCAGCTGAAGGAAGGCGGTGCTCAGGCTGTGCCCCCAGCCCCTGCCTCTTCCCCGGAAATCATTAAAAGCCCAGCCTCCTGGGAAACTAGTAGCCCAGATGAGGGCTGGCTAGATGATGTCCTCAGAAGCGTGGAAGCGAAAACACAGCTTTCCACGGAGAGTTTCCAGCTACTGCAGGAACTCCTCAGGGCTTTTGAGCCAAGCAGCTACTGGGAAGGGCTGCAGCTCTCCTACCTGAAGGTCATTGCTCAGCGCCTGGAGTCTGCCCTCGGCTCCAGTCAACCCGCTAAAGTGATCTCTCCAGTTAAAAGGAAGGAAGAGGGGTGGCAGACGTCACCCCGGGTCCCTGAACCAATGGGAGTGTCAGCCACCCGAACTCAAAGTCTAGATGCCTTGGCCAAGGCTTACAGGGAAAAGCCTTCTCCGCAGCTCTCTGGGGCCATCAAGGGCGCAGAGTACCCTTCTCCAGCCAGCAGGGATGCTCTCAGAGGCGCCTATCCCTCCCTGGCCTTGATGTTGAGGGACTCTCCAGGCCCAAGGAGGAGAGGAGAGATACCCTCCTCTCCCAAGGCAACGAAGACAGTCCCTGTCCCCGGACCAGCGTCACCACCGGTCCTCAGTAAGCCTGCAGGCTCAAAGGCTATAGACTGGCAACTTTTTGACGAGCCTCACAGAAGAGCTCGGGAGCAGCAATTATGGGATGTTCTCGGGGAGATTGAGAGGCGACAATTTTATCCTGCCCAGAGACACATTCTCACTGGGGACCATGAGCCTGTACACAGACAGACCTTGGCACTGATGTTTCAAAAAGAACTGAAGGCTTTTCAGAGAAAAAGCAGGCACCCCAAACTGCCCAAATTGGAGACCACAAAGGCCGCCCCGCCAAAGAGAGAAGCGCTCCCTGCGTGGGAGACGTTTGTGGCACTCTACCATGTTTTGCGGATGCTACAGCAGCGGCATGCCAAAGACACGGCTACCTGGATGGAAAACTTTTACCAGCTCATGGACCTGTACCAGGTTAAGTCCCCCCGAATCCAGAGGCTGCTGCTGGACCTGCTGCTGACACAAGTGCCTCGAGCCCAAGAAATTGTCTCTGAAAAGACTCTGAAGGCCGTGGAGCTGGTGCCTGGGGAGCGGCTGTTGTATCGCCTGTTTTTTGGTGGCTCCCAGGACCGAACAGGATCCCTTAGGTACTGGGGTGTGATACCCCTCTCTGGGCAGAACAAAGTGGCTACTATTGAGCCTGTGGGCATTGCCCAGTATGGGTTCCTAGAACTCGCCTGGAAAAACTTACCACAAGTCAATTCGTACTTGGAAAAGATGCTGCCCAGCATTTCCCCTCATTCACACTGACAGGGCCTACTAATGAGGGCTCTGAAATCATTCTGAAAAGGAGCCTGGGCCACAGATTTGAAACCTCCCAACTTGATCTACATCAAGGAGGGGTCTACACAAGGACCCACCTTTGTTCAGCTTCTGTGTACTCAATAAAATGACGTTCCTCGTTCGTAACAAATGCTCTGGTTTCTTTTTCTTCAAGCCTGGAGTCTCCAGAAGAGTGGCCAGAGGAAATGGTTCCTCTTTACGTGAGGGAAACAATAGCTTTTCAGCTAATGGAGCACAGACATTCCTCTGTGGGCAGGAGCCAAGAGCTGCTTCCTTAAGTCTAGCCTAGCAGGTTTTCCCCTTTAATATTTATTGCCATCAGAGGACTGTGGGAAATTTATCTGTGTAGTATTAATCGAAAAATCAGAGATAGCCCATTAATCTTGACTAACTTCCTAAACCTCTCCAAGCTTTGCTATTCTTGTCTATGTAATGGGAGTGTGGAATTAGATAGTAATGTAGTGGTTTATTTAATGTAGTGTGTGTGTGTGTGTGTGTGTGTGCGCGCGCGCGCGCGCACATGCGCGCGCGCCATACATGTGAGTATTCACGGAGGTCAAGACAGGGTGTCGAATTCCCTGAAGCTGGAGTCACAGGTGTTTCTGAGCTGCTGGACATGAGTGCTGGAATCAAACTTGAGTGCTCTGCAAGAGCCATCTCTCCAGCCCCAAACAGTGGGTTCAAGAAGCAACCTGACAGCAGACTCTGACGTCCCTGCTTGGGCAGCTATGGAGTCTTTGATCTTTGTTTTGCTTTCCTCCAAGTAAAAATGGTGACGTTAAGGCTCACCGAAGAGATGCACAGCACAGTTCCTATGATGTAGTTTTTGCTGTGTTGTTCTCTTGACACAGGGCAGAGCCAGATTTGCTATGTGGTCAGAACTGGCTTGAACTTTTGGCAGTCCCCCTACCTCTGTCTCTCAAATTCTGAGATTGTAGGTGTGTGCTACATATGGCCATTTTTTTTTTTTAATGCTTAACTTCAAAAAGGAAAAACATTAAAAAAAAAAAAGAAAAACATTTGACTTTCAGTGTCAGGAGCTATTCTTATAGATATATTAAGTATTTCTAATTCATGTAACAATGAGCTGGGAAATTTTAAATGAAGATAATTTCCTTAGTTAAGTCTTATCTAAGTATATACCGTACTTTAAAATGGCTTTTCACATTCTTTATATTTGTAGGGTTTCACCAATATGAATTCTATGATGCATTCCAATATGTGGAACTTTAATCCCAGCACTTAGGGAGGCTGAGGCAGGTGGATCTCTGTGAGATTGAGGCCAGCCTGGTCTACAGAGTGAGTTCCAGGAAAGCCAGGGCTACACAGAGACCCTGTTCTAAAAACAAAAACAAAAATAAAAACAAAAAAAAAAAAACAAAAAACGGTCTATGCTAGAACTAAAGGTCATCCCACATTCTCAGCATTCCTGGTGATTTTCACTAGTATGAGTTCTGTCATGCTACACAGTTAGAGATGAGAAACATTGGGTGAGAAGTTGAAAGCTGCAGACTTGTGATGGCTACTTTTGGTTGTCAACTTGACTACGTCTGGAATTAACTAAAATGCAAATGGCTGGGCACACCTGTGAGGGATTTTTTTTTTTCCTTAAATCATTTTAAGTGAGAAGATCCACTTCTAATCTGAATCTTTGAGGTGAGAAGATTCACTCCTAAGCTGGATCTTTTGAGGTGGGAAAATCCATCTTTAATCTGGATCACACCTGCCGCCACACGGGAGAAGGAAGCTTACTCTCTCTGCCTGCTTGCTCTCTGCCTCTCTGGCAAGTGTATTCCTTCACTGGCGTTAGTGCCTACCTCTTTGGGATTCTGGCATGTGCAGAAGACAAGCCGAGACAACCAGGCTTGAGGGCTGAACAGCTGCTGTCTAATGTCTACCTTCCAGTGGTAGACAGCCATTGCTGGACTATCTGGACCACAGCCTGTGAGCTATTAAGATATAGATATATGGGATTATATATGCATGCATATATGTGTATATATGTATATACATGCATACACATTTTCTATAAGTTCTATAGTCATATATGTGTGTATGTGTTTGTATGTATATATGTGTGTGTGTGTGTGTGTGTGTGTGTTCTGTAAGTTTTGTTCCTTTAGAGAACCCTGACTAATACAGATTTCGGTACCAGAATTGGTTCTAGAGCAACAGAAGCATAAGGATGGAATTTTAGCCTATCTGGAGCAGGCTTTCCAGTTTGCCAGCACCTGCTGCTACTGAAAGCTCTTCTGAAGGCTCAAAGAGCACTGAAAGCCCACCGTGTGAGCTGTTTTACAAACTTATCGAGACAAATGAATTTGATTATCCTGACTCACCAATTGTGAGAGGCAACTTATTTGGTGGTTCTGTACATAAAACTTTTGAAGATTTGTGGAAAAATCAGGAAAAGGTTGGTTGGTTGCACCTGGCATCTCTGGATAAGTTGACAAAGGGAAAGAATGAGCCCTGTGACGAAATTAACCAACTTCTGGCATCTTAGAGTGTGATGAGGGGCCACGGTGAACTCACGGATGATCCTGGCCCACTCCAGACTCTCATAACCTGTCTAAAGGTGTCTGACTGTGCCCTGAAGATGATCCTCTCTCCAGCAGCTACAGAAAGTCACCCCAAAGCCCTCGTGATAGAGCTGGCTGGATCGCAATGGAAATTCAAGTCCTGGTTGAAGTTAAAGCATTGACTGGGAAAGAGTGGGACCCTGTAACACGGGAGGCGGATGTGTGGGAGGGCCCCATTGACGTTGAGAACTTTGAACCCTGAGCTAGGGTTCATCTCACTGAGGAATTTTTCTCTCCGCCTCAGCAGAACAGTTCTCCCTTCCCTACCTTCTGAATACCGCCTCTTCCACCTCTGACTGAGGAAATTAGTCTTCCGTTGTCTGCTAAACCCATCCTGGACTTTTTCTAAACAGGTGCTAGGTGTGACGACGGCAGCGTCCCTCAGGGCCCGCCAAGAGTTGCCTTTATACCAATAACCCTTCCCTGCCCCCAAGGCCTGACAAACAGGCATTTGTTCAGTCAGCCACGGTGACTGCTAATCTTGATTAATGCAGGAGGAAGCTGGGGGGTGCAGGGTCTCAGCCCCAGGTCTGAGTGTTGATTCAGCAAGGCCATGTGGTCATAGTTCCTGTTATTTGATAATGACACAGATGTCAGAGGCCTGAGCCGTGGCCTCAAAAGCTCATCTTTTTTTTAAATGTGTAAGTGCTCTGTCTGCATGTACAACTGCATGTCAGAAGAGGGCGTCAGATACCTTTTTTAGAGATGGTCATGGGCCACTGTGTGGTTGTCAGAAATTGAATTCAGGATCTCTAGAGCAGCCAGTGCTCCTAACAGCTGAGCTATCTCACCAGCCCTCAGATTTTTTTAAAAAAATTTTTATTACAATGTATTCACTTTGTATCCCAGCTGTAGCCCCTTCCCTTGTACCTTCCCAGTCCCGCCCTCCCTCACTCATCTCCTCCCTTTCCCAAGTCCACTGATAGAGGAGGTCCTCTTCTCCTTTCATCTGACCCTAGCCTATCAGGTCTCATAAAGACTGGCTTGTCTTCTTCCTCTGTGGACTGGTAAGGCTGCTCCCCCCTCAGAGGGAGGTGATCAACGAGCCAGCCCATGAGTTCATGTCAGAGACAGTCCCTGTTCCCCTTACTAGGAGAACCCATTTGGACACTGAGCTGCCATGGGCTACATCTGAGCAGGGGTTCTAAGTTATCTTATGAATGGTCCTTGATTGGAGTATCAGTCTCAGAAAAGACCCCTGGGCTCAGATTTTTCTGATTCTGTTGCTCTCCTGTGGAGCTCCAGTCCCTTCCAGGTCTTTCTATCTCCCCTTCTTTCATAAGATTCCCTGCACTCTGCCCAAAGTTTGGTTATGAGTCTCAGCATCTGCTTTGATACTCTGCTGGGTAGTCTTTCAGAGGCCCTCTGTGGTAGACTCCTGTCTTGTTCCTTGTTTTCACCCTCTTTCAATGTCCTTCCTGTTTGCCTTTCTGAATGAGGATTGATCATCTTACCCAGGGTCCTCCATTTTGCTTAGCTTCTTTAGGTGTACAGATTTTAGTATGATTATCCTATATTACAACAAGGGCATTTGTTCAACCATGTTCGTAGCAGCTTTATTCATAATAGCCAGAATCTGGAAACAACCCAGATGTCCCTCAACTGAGGAATGGATTCAGAAATTGTGGTACATTTACACAATGTAATACTACTTAGCAATTAAAAACAAGGAAATCATGAAATTTGCAGGCAAATGGTGGGAACTAGAAAAGATCATCCCGAGTGAGGTATTCCAGAAGTGGAAAGACACACACAGTATATACTCACTTATAAGTGGATATAATATAGGATAAGCATACTAAAATCTGCCCTCAGATTTTTAACTAGCTAGTCTTGTGTAGTCTGGAACGGGTGGGCTTCAGAGCCAGAGCAGATGTAGAATGAGGCTTCTGAAAACAATGCAAGACTGCTTTAAGTTGCAGAAGTTCACATTTGGAAACCCTCTCCAAGTTCATGTGTTGCTTCTGTTTGGAGGTGAAGACATCCAGGGAAGGCGTAATTAGAATTAGACAAAACCATGAGAAGGGTTCTGACTTGATGGATACGTGCCATTATACAAGAGGGAGAGACAAGCCTTGTCCCCCGCTCTCCTGCATGAGACTCTGGCAGTACAAGGTTATCAGGAGAGGCTCTCTTTAGACAATGGTGCTTTGATACTGGACTCTCGTACAAAATATATTGGACTCTGGAAGGCTTCACTAACTCAGCTAGTCCCCAAATAATTGACACAGAGAGACTATAATTTATTTTATAGGCTTTAAGGCACCAGAGCTGGGCAGATATCAGTCCTCTAAGCTACCTTGTCTGCTTCCCATCCAAAATCCCAATTACTTGCACGTGTTCCACTGGGCTGCTTCTGCTCCATCAGGCCAGCCCTCGGAGCAAGCTGCTCTTGGCCACATGCTCACGGTCCATTCTGCCCCATGGCCACCTCCCCCTCTCTGGCTTCCTTTCCTGCTACATATTCTGCCTCCTCTGCCTCCTCCCACCGTGCAGTCTCTCCCCGACCCCAAGCCTGGAAACAGCAATTTTCTTCACCAATCAGAGATAATAAGGAAGCAAAGTTACACAGCATCACTTGCTGTATATGAGAATGTGCTTGTCTAGGGTGTAGTGAGATCTTGGGGGAGGCAGTAGTTAACAATTAAGTAGATTAGCAGCACCAGACCAATCCCAAACATTACACTTTCCAAAATCCAGACTTAAAGACTGGTTATCTATAAAACGCCCCATTTTTTGTATTCTGTCACAGTAGGTTTTAAAAAAAAAAAAAAAAGGCAGGAAATTTCATGTCCAACATTAAGAACTGAAATCCTGTTTTAGACTAAGGAAGCCACAAGGAAGCCCTACAAACATCAAAATCCACATTAAAGTGGCAAGCTTTGTAAAATAACTGCCTAGCACATACCTAGCATACACCTTCATAGTGTTTTCCACACTTTTTGGCAGGAATGCTTCCACTCATTTTGTGTGTGTGTGAGACAGGGGTTCTCTGTGTAGTCTTGGCTGTCCTGGACTTGATTTGTAGATCAGGCTGACCCCAAACTCACAGAGATCTGCCTGCTGCCTCCCAAATGCTGGGACTACAGGCGTTCATCTGCCAATAAAAAGCCGATGGCCTATAGGAAAGGGTAGAATAGAAGGTGGGACATCCAGAACATAGAAAGGGATAGAGCGAGGCATGGGAGACTTGTCTGGGAAGACGTGAGGAGGAGAGATACGTGGTACCTGAGCAGAGGTAACCAGCCATGTGGCAGAGTGTAGAGTAAATAGGTTATTAAATTTTGAGCTAGTTAGAGAAGGGACTATGTATTTGTAAATATATTTTGAGCCTTATGAGTTATTATTCTAGGAGCATGCGGCTAGGAGGAAAAACACACACCCTAGTATACAGGAATATCTTTGTTATGATATATAAATTAAAAATATTTTCTTAAAACTTATTCTGTGAGGTCAGTATAACTTATTTCATTCAATCAATCATCCTTTTAAAAAAAATTACTTCAAAATTTAGTTTCCAAATCTGAACTTTCTATCAGAGTTTTGGAAAATAAGTTGGATGTGACAGTCACACCTGTTTTTGAGTGATTTTTTTTTTTCTGCTGTGATAGAGCACAACACTGGGTAATCCATACACATCAGAAGTATGTCACTTTCTTACAGTCTCACAGACAGGGCTGCTCGTGCCAGTGTGTCAGGGAGTTCAACGTCTGGTGAAGCCTCTTTTTTCTGCTCAGGAGGAGCCATGTGGGTGCGTGCTGTGTATGGGGACGGTGCTGTGTGCTGTGTGGAGGAGGGGGAACCCACTCACTCACACAACCTTCAAAGGCAGATCCCACCCAAGGGTCCTCTCTCATAGTGTGGTCACGTCCCAGAGGCGAGGCTGAGCCTCTGAGAGACACTTCACGAACTGGGAGACACACTAACACAAAGCTAATATATGGTTAAAAGCCTGCAAATAAGCAAGACTAAGATGATTTAGGAAACTAGGATAGATGTCAAAGAGATTATTGTGAATGGCATTGTTTTGAATAATGTACAGAGACACAAATGGATCAAAAACATGGAGAACTGTGAGCAAACAGGAAAGGCAAGCATTCAATTAGAGTCCCAGAGGAAGAAAACAGCATGAGGCAAAAACAATATTTAACAAGATAAAAATACATGCATTTTTCAAAACTGATGAAATACTATGATTCAAGAAGCCAGTAATTCACAAGAAGAAAAAAGGAAAGCTTTACACATAAACATAGTATAATAAAACTTCAGACACTTCAGAGACAAAATGAAAATCTTAAAAAAATTTAGCTGAGACAAAAGAATTTTTTCTTCAAAGTTGTTGTGTTTAGATTAACAGTAGAGTAATATTTTCAAGCAAGAAATATAAATACAGTAAACATATCATTCAAGTGCCAGAGAATTGGCTCAGTGGTTAAGATCACTTTCGCTGCCACTGCAGAGGACCCAGGTTCGCTTTCCAGCGCCCAGGCGGGGCCCTCACAGCTGTCTGAGATTCCAGTTCCGGGGGATCTGATTCCTTTTTGTGGCCTCTTCAGACAACAGGTATGCACATACATACGGGCAGGCGACACTCACACACACATTAAATAAGTGAATCTTTAAAGACAGACATTTTGTTCTTCATAGTGGCACACGCCTTTGATCCCAGGCACTTGTGAGGCAGAGGCAAGTAGATTTCCGAGTTCAAGGACAGCCTGGTCTACAGAGTGAATTCCCGGACAGCCAGGACCACACAGTGAGACCTTGTCTTGAAACCAACCAACCAACAAACAAACAAGATAGACATCTTTTAAGATCAGGAGGTGCCAGTCATACAGCTTAGCTTTTGCATTTACAATAAAGATGCTTGAAGGGCAAGTCTGGTGATTGGGGTTCAATCCTCTATCCAGAATTTGTGAAGATGTAAGAAGAGAACCAGCTCCACAAACTTGCCCTCTGTTGAGAGGGCCCTGCTGCTGAAGTTTGCAGCCTCCATGACCGGACAGCTTTCTGAGTTTGGGGAGAGATGGAGGACTCCCTTCCTCCAGCAGGGCTTCCTACCCACTTATTTGGACTCCTTATTTGGAGATGTCCCTGAGCTAGATGGATGCCTGGCTTATCTTAGAAGGAGCCTCTGACACAGCTTCCTGCAGAATGCCCCCCCCGTGTGATAATTAGGTAGTGTGCCCTTGCACAGGCCTAATGAGGTGCGCTGTGAGCGCCTGTCAGAGGACCTCCTGGCTGCTTCCCTTTCGGCACCCTTGGAATAGAATTGATCTGCCTCTCTGCAGCTGGTTCCAGTTGTTGATTATTACTTTTTATGTTTATCTTTTAGTTAAACAGAGGTTATTCCTAAACCAGCTGTATACCCAAATCACCACACAATGACTAGGATTTATTTAATTAACCTAGAGCACAATGCTGGGCAATAGTTATTCCATTCTAAACCTCCAAGTCCGTACAGTTTTCTCCCATTCAGATTTCCCACATTATACTTGCTTTTAGTTATATCTTAGGTCCAGTTCATCTCTCCTCGGGTTTCCAAGTCCCCTCCTGCTGATCTCTGCTCTCCCACTCCTCCCACTTGCTTCTTTCTCCTCCCCTCTGCACTAGGATGTCCCACCCTATTCTCTCCATTGCACAGCATTGGCTGGTTGTTTTATTGACAACACAGAGAACAAATGGGAGCATGTTTACACAAACTTGATGTATACATGTAATGTCGGGACTGAACCCAGATATTGGAGTAGAGAAATCAGCTTTTGATTAAACAAGGGTAAACTGTATACATTCCACAAGAACACTATGCCAACAGTTCCCCCAAGTCTGTCATGCTCATGGCCCTTGCTCCTAGCCCTGGCCCTTCCTCTGCTCCTCCTGCCCTTGTGGGCTGATGGTCAACAGCTTCAGAATAAAGAGGAGACCCACAGTCTTCTGACCTCTGTGGCATGCACATCTGTGCACGCACATGAAAGGCACACGTAATATTTTTTAAAAAGATTATATGTAAGTTTTTAGCCCAATCAAACAAGCATGAGAGAATGGGATGGGAAACATAGAAAAAAAAGTGAAAACAGAAAGTGAAAAAAATTAAAAAGATTGGAAATAGAAGGCAGAAGGAAAATGTCTACAAATAAAATACTGACTACAGAGGTGCAAAAGAGAGCGACTTCTATTTACATAAACTAAATAGAACTTGATTGTGTTATCTAACACTGCAGAAATGTAACGGAAGTTTTGGCTTCTTCAAAAACTCAGTTATAGCATGTAAATATGTTTTTGTTTTAATCCCACATGTGGGATTTTAGTTTGGGCTTTAGTTTTTTCACAATTGATATTTGCCTCCCCAAAAGACTAAGCTAAAAATTAAAATGTATAGGTTACACATGGTTAAGGAAGTAGCCAAAATGGAAATGAGAAAGTAATTTTTAAATTTTTTATTTTTATTAATTACAGTTTATTCCCTTTGTATCCCAGCTGTAGCTCCCCTCCCTCATCCCCTCCCAATCCCACCCTCCCTCCCTCTTCTTCTCTTATACCCCTCCCCCAGTCCAATGATAGAGGAGGTCCTTCTCCTCTTCCATCTGACCCTAGTCTATCAGGTCTCATCAGGACTGGCTTCTTTGTCTTCCTCTGAGGACTGGTAAGACTGCTCCCCCCTCAGGTGGAGGTGATCAAAGAGCTGGCCCATGAGTTCATGTCAGAGACAGTCCCCGTTCCTATTATTGGGGAACCCTCTTGGACACTGAGCTGCCATGGGCTACTTCTGTGTAGGGGTTCTAAGTTATCTCCATGCATGGTCCTTATTTGGAGTATCAGTCTTAGAAAAGACCCCTGGGCTCAGATTTTTTGGTTCTGTTGTTCTCCTTGTGGAGCTCCTGTTCCCTCCAGGTCTTTCTATCTCCTCCTTCTTTCATAAGATTCTGCCCAAAGATTGGCTATGAATCTCAGGATATGTTCTGATACCCTGCTGGGCAGAGTCTTGCAGAGGCCCTCTGTGATAGGCTCCTTCCTGTTCCCCATTTTCTCCCTCTTCCAATGTCCGTCTCGTTTGCCTTTCTGAGTAAGGATTGAGCATCTTACCCAGGGTCCTCCTCCTTGATCAGGTGTACAGATTTTAGTATGATTATCCTATATTATATGTCTAATATCCACTCATAAGTGAGTATATACCATGTGTGTCTTTCCACTTCTGGAACACCTCACTCAGGATGATCTTTTCATTGATGATCCCACCATTTGCCTGCAAATTTAATAATTTCTTTGTTTTTAATTGCTGGGTAGTATTCCACTGTGTAAATGTACCACAATTTCTGTATCCATTCCTCAACTGAAAGACATCTGGGTTGTTTCCAGCTTCTGGCTGGAAATAAAGCTGCTACGAACATGGTTGAGCAAATGTCCTTGTTGTATACTTGAGCATCTTTTGGATATATGCCTAGGAGTGGTATAGCTGGGTCTCTTGAGGACACCTGATTTTTGACAATGGTGCCAAAACCATACAATGGAAAAAAGATAGCATCTTCAACAAATGGTGCTGGTCTAACTGGATGTCTACATGTAGAAAAATGCAAATAGATCCATACTTATCACC
>REGO01000034.1:1566081-1614705 GCA_010120015.1 Rhombomys opimus
CCTCCTCCACTGCTGGTGGGAATGTAAACTTGTACAACCACTTTGGAAAGCAATCTGACGCTTTCTCAGACAATTAGGAATAGCGCTTCCTCAAGAGAAAGTAATTTTAGCTAAACTATAACAAAATGCTTTGCTTCCAAAGACACAGAAAGCTCTCAGTCAGGCTCTCTAAGCATTTCCCAGTGGCTAGTCAGGTTGACTAATTCTTTGTGGTGGCAGGTCCTGGGCATTACAGGATGTTTCACATTTCTAATTTTTAGCCATGAAGGGCAAGTAATATTTTCTCCCTCTTGAGTCACTAAAAAAAAAAAAAAAATCTAAAAGTCTCCCAAGTTTCAGCATGCATCTGCTGAAGAAGCCCAAGAAAGAACAGCACGTTAAGACCTAAGAATGGAGGGCAAGGGGAATAATAAATGTTGGTCCAGAAAGTAACATTACAGAAAATTAAAATTAAAAAAAAAAAACAACAACTTTCTGAAAAGATTAGTAAAATGCGTATGGCTGGAGGCTGCAGAGAGGGCTCATCAGTGAAGAGCACTGACTGCTCTTCTAGAGGACCCGGATTCAAGTCCCAGTGCCCACGTGGCAGCTCCCACCTACCTGTCCTTCCTGTCCCCAGGCTTCTCACACCCTCCGCTGAGTAGCGTGGAGTTGGACCATCAGGCCCACTATTACGATTTGGCAATGGTATTCAGACTGATTTGTGGAAACTGGCACGCGCTCTTCACCCACCTGAGGCAGGGAATGGAAAGTCACACTTTAATAATAACAATCTCATTTGTCCTTCTATTTAGATCAAAGCCACGTCTTTATCGCTTGTGTGCCTTCCTCTTATCTGTTACTGTGCAAGGCACCTTAATAACCATAGCAGCACTGGTACACACTGTCCTCTTCAGACCTGTGTCAAGGCCAATGTGTCTTTGGACGTTAGTTTAGAAAGTTTGTATATTCTCAGGCCAGCAGTCCGGATACCACTGAGGTTGTCGAGACGTAGCTGAATTTGTTAAAGACTGGTGTATGCATTCTCATGGACTTTGGACTCAACAAAGTAAGACAGACAGGGAGCTAGGTGAGAAAAGGGCTGAGCTGAGACAATCTGTAACGCCCACTGGGTGTAAGGGGAGTTCCTCCGAGACGGCCAGCAGACGGAATGATGACACGGAGGCCTCTTATGTTTATTATAAGCTCACGGCCCTATAGCAGGGCTGAGTCTTCGCTGACTTTCCTGCCCTGGCCTGTCCTGCCACATGGCCTGTTATCTGTCCATCTTAGTCTCTAGTCCCTGCTCCTTGCTGCTTCTTCCCCGTTGAGCTGATGATGGCTGTGCCTGAGATTCCTTCTCAGAGACCCCATCTCTGCCCTCCTCTCTTGCCTCAGCTATTGGCCATTCAGCTCTTTATTTAACCCATCAGAAGGTGAGGGAATTGTATATTTACAAAGTACGATGCAGCCAAAGAATATCAATACCAAAATCAGGCCTGTAATCGGATCTCTGCAGGCACAGAAATCCACATTTCAATAATACAAGAACAAGCTTTACACAGTGCACAAAACACCACTCCAACAACTGGAGATTAGTTAGAATTATTGAGAGAACAAATGAAATTGAAATGTGATTGGAATGTTACTTCCTATTGTATTATGCCTTTAAGATTTAACCACAGGGCTGGAGAGATGGCTCAGAGGTTAGGAGCACTGGCTGTTCTTCCAGAGGTCCTGAGTTCAATTCCCAGCAACCACATGGTGGCCCACAACCATCTATAATGAGATCTGGTGCCCTCTTCTGGCCTGCAGGCATACATGCAGGCAGAATACTATATAATAAACAAACAAACAAATAAATAAAACTAAATATTTAACGACAGCAAATACGATTGGGAAGAAGTTAAGATGTATTTGTTGGGTCATCCCAATTCTTCTCAAATGATTTATGGTTTTCAGCAAGAAATTACAGAAGCATTTTCAAAGAAGCTGCCTAGTGTAAAGGTATGTATGCTTTGGTATAGTGTCTTACAGATGCTGTGGCTTCACTTAATCCCATGAATATCTTGATAAGTTTCCTTCTCTTGTGACTTTTATAATTCTCTATGTTGTGATAGCTTTACTGACTTTGAAACGTATGCCAATTTCTTTGCATAAAACTTTTAGACAACTAGACAGTCAGGAGGTCATATTTACTGCACAACTTCATAGTCTCCAACATAATTATCCCTAACAAACCTGGTTAGGACGGCAGGGAGTAAGATACAGTGAAGTGTACAGGAAAGCCTCTATGTCTGGCTTTAGGGGTGTCTGTGCAGTTGTCTTTCTGAAGGAGCTTTACAACAGGCTTTGCATGGAGTCGGTCCCGAGAAGCTCCTCACACACGCGGAATGTCTTGCGTCATTGGATACTGCAAACCGTCCACCTTAAGGGCTAAATCTGCACGGGCATGATGTTTTCCTTAGGAAAACATAGATTAATTTGGGGACTTTGGCAAGAGGAACTTGCCCCACACTCCCTCCCCAGCGCCCCAAATCAACTTTTGTGTAACAGTTAATATGCTCCTGCGGGGCCCTTTGAGGTTCTGCCCACAAGAGGCTGACACCCCTGCTGCTGAGAAACCCAAGCTCGTTCTATAGTGTCTTTCTCTGATCAACTCGAATAACTCAGAAAGCCCACAGCCTGTGCCTACAGGCAGCACAGATCACCAGGCCATTAACAAAACGCACTTTCAGCCTTTCTGGTGGACAACAGGTATGCGCACAATCCTTCCACCGAAGAGATAGGCCTCTGCCGTTATCTGTGGTCTCCCTGGTGCTTATCTGTGAGCCTGTGCCTTCAACAGCTGGGAAGGGGGTGAGGCCCATCGTGTGCAAGCCGCTGCAGGCCACTCCAGCTCTTGTGAGCTCACATCTGCAATGCCTGTGCCACGCTCTGAAGATGGTATTTCCAATCCATCTCACGGCTGTTATCAGGCTCCTGCTCCCAGCCTGGCAGTTTTGCTGCAGTGTACTCACTAGCCATTTCTCATCAGTGTTGTCTGACATGAAGAAAAAATGGGGGGGAGGTCATGTCCAAAGGTTTTCTCACGTTCCCTCTGTGCTTAGCCCCAGAGCTGCGCGAACCCTCTGGTGCACTTTAAGGTCCGAGCTGCGTCTGAAGGACCTTCTACACTGAAGACATAGTGAGGCTTCGCACCAGCGTGGACTCTCTTAGGTCGAGCCAGGATGGAGGCAGGACTAAAAGCCTTCCCAAATTCCTTACATTTGAAAGTTGAAAGGTGTTTTTTTTTTTTTTTTTTTACTAGTATGAATTTTCTGGTGTTATGTATACATTTTAAAGGCCTTTCTATCTTCCTTACATTTGTAGTTGTTTTTTGTCTGTTTGTTTCATCTGTGTGACTATCCTGGTGTTTGGTGGGTTGTGAACGTCGTTTGGAAGCCTTCCCACATTCTTTACACTCAAAAGGTATTGTGGGGCTTCCAAGGACCCCTTGCAGCTTCAGTAAGACACAAGATTTCCGTATAGTTTTAAACTGTTGGCCTGTGGCTGGGGCGGTCTTTCAGCTAGCTCATCTAAACTTCTCCTGACTTCCTTGCCATCTTCCTTCCCAAGTGGTTCTCACTACCTGCTTACAGCTCTGTTCTATGTTTCCTGCTCTATTCTGTGGCTCCTTCTGCAACAGTTGGTGTCTGCCTGAGTCTCCTTGTGCCTCTGCCTGCCTGGAAGGTCTGGCCCTACTTCCTGCCCCCGCTCCAGGGCCTGAACCAATCAGCAGCAGGACAGCACCCAATCCAGCTCTTATGGGTTGCCCTGTGGCAGGTGAGGAAGGGGAAGCATTTACAAATAGAAAACTGGTGACGGTCCTTAGAAAGGTCAATACTAGAATCCTGCTAGCACTTAGCTCTCCGCACAGAATTAGCAACTGAAAATACAGGGACACACCTTCTCAGGGTGAGGGAAGGCTGCATGAATATGAAATATCCTTTGCTGAAGCGAACAGCAATCTACATAAAATATTTAGTATACAATGTTTCCATTTAATGTGAGTTGTGGCTCACAACTGTCTGTAACTCCAGTTTCAAGGGACCAGCTGTCCTCTTGTCCTCTCTCCCCTCTCCCCATCTCCTCCCACTCCCTCCTCTCCTCATTCCCTCCTCCTCGGCTCTCTCACTCACACACCATTAGACTTCATAAATATTATTTTTAAAACTCCAGTATCTCTGGCTTGCACTGTTTTTTGTTCTGTGTTTTACACAGGGTCTCGTGTGGCCCGAGGTGGCTCCAAACTCTGTAGCACAGGCTACGTGAGCTGCATCTGTCTAACATAAATAACCACTGTGTTTAGGGTTGGGCGTAGAGGTTCATACCCGCTACCATGGCACCGAACATCTAACGCAGCTCTCCACCTGTGGGTAGGATGACCTTTTCACAGCGGTCGCCTACGAACATTCAGAAACACGGATATTCACATCAAGAGTTGGAACGTTAGCAAAATTAGCGACGAAGTTAATTTTGTGGTCGGCGGGTCGCCACCACATGAACTGCTCTAAAGCACTGAGAACATGAGGCCTCTGGGACAGACCAAGATCCTGTCTCAAACAACAGTAAAAAACAAGCAAAACCTGGCTGGTCAAGTCTTTTTGTTTGGGGTTTTGTTTGGTTGGTTTTAGAGGCAGGGTTTCTCTGTGTGGCCAGGGTCCCGGAACTCACTCTGTGGACCAGGCTGGCCTCAAACTCAGAGATCCACGTGTTTCTGTCTCCTGTGTACTGAGATATGCACAACCACAGTCGGCCTAAAGGTTGTGTGTGTGCCAGTCACCTTTTTCTGTTTCGTTTTTGGTCTTTTGTCCCCCGGCATCCCTCCCCCGTGAGCTGAGGACCCAAACTTGGGGCCTTGAGCCAAAGCCCCGGCTCCCGAGCATCCAGTCTTAAGGGCACCATAGCACCATCTTCTGGTAGACTTCGGCTAAGGACGCGTCATTTTGCTTCTGCAAACCTGAATGTGGTGACCAGAAGGGAGTGACGCTGTGTTGCGGAGTGTGTGACCCCTGGAGGAAGGCCACAGACTCAATCCAATTACAGTTAAAAGATTTACTGACTACCTGCCGGCAGGATGGAACAGTCGCTGAGCCAGATCTGAGGCTGCCATGAAGGAAGGGGTTGCGGAAGGACTCTTAAAGGGGAAAACTTTCAATACCTTAAGCCGAGTAAAAAAGTGTCTCTTCTGCCAAGTTAAGTGATTAAGGCAACTCCGTACAATCTTTAGATATCCGTGTAATCAAGTTACAGAACAACAAAAGCAGTTACACTTTTGGGTGGGGGTCACTGAGGGTTATCGCTGTAGGTAGAGGCATCCTGCCTCTAGGTTGCCTAGCAACCTAGGACGTGCCCGTGTCTGCTCCAGTTTCTCTCCCCTTCCATCCTCTCTGACTTTATCGCCCCCCTCCCAGCCCCCATGCTCCTCTTTCTCTTCTCCTACGCTCTCCCACTGTCTCTGTCTATCTCTGTCTCTTTCTCTCTCTACCGTTATGGCCAATTCAGGCCCTAACTCCTCTCCCTTTTCCTTCCCCCAAATAAATCTCTCTTACCACATCTGTTGACCGCATGGTATTTTAAAATACATTCTAACGATCGGGCACTTATCTTCCGGGGTGGATACCAAGATGAATGCCTAGCACAAACGGAGCTTCTTTAGCCAGAAAAGCTGGACAGCGATTCCGAGACATGTACCCGTCTGGTCCTAGACTCAAAAACCAAAACGACATCCCCAGCCTCCCACTGTAAGAAGGCTGTCTCCTTGCTGAAGAGCTTCATGTGGGGATCAGCTATGGCTTCCCTCACGCAGAGCCCCAAGCAGTGGTGAGGAGAGAGAGGGGAGAAAACAGCAGGGACCTAAGGTGGGCCCCTGACACACAGACGTACAGCGAGCCACGAGCCACGCAAACCAGGGGGACGGGAGTCTGATCACCCACTGCGCTTGCCATTCAGGAGAAACATCCCAGCCCTTCCCCACCACCTGCCGGCTCTCCCTCTCCTCTCTTCACACTCCCTACACACACACACACACACACACACACACACACTCCCACACATTCCCCACCTGACACAGGCACGCACAAAATCCTCCTGTGCCCTGGGGGAACGGTGACAGCTGGCGGCTTCCGTCCCCAAGTAAGGAGGTCCTACTTCGTGACGTTTGTCTAGAGCGCCACTCGGCCGCCCTTGGCCTTGGGTTGAATTCACTTTGCGAAGCACCGAGAACCTTGCGGGGGTGCGATGGGGTAGGGTGCGGAGGTGTTGGGGGGACCCACGCGGGGCCATGACCTTAAACCGCCCGCACCCGTTATTACGCCGAGGTGGCTTATGGGAAGGGCAAGCCAGCGCCTCGAATCCTCCTTTACACTCGCCACAGTGTCTGCTCTGAGCAGGCTCCGGAGAACTCCTCTGGGGCAGGGGCTTCGCATGAGGGTCCCAGGAGGTCCGGAAAAGGCATCTAAAAAGCAGGATCTGGATTTCACCTAGGTCTCGCGAGCGAGATCCCTCTCAGCTGTGTGAGCGATTTGGTCCTTAGGACCAGTGCCCTGGACTAGAGCTTGCCCCCCCCCCCCCCCCCCCCCCCCCCGCGAGGCGGGGTTTCTCTCTGCAGTTTTGGCGTCCTAGAACTCGCTCTGTAGACCAGGCTGGCCTTGACTCCCAGAGACCCGCCTGCCTCTGCCTCCTGAGGGCTGGGATTACACGCATGCTAGCCCAGGCCCGGCTAATGCAGCATATTTAAATTAGCGGCTCCCAAGTGTAAGCAGAAGTGTTCCGGTGAAGAGAGGATGCTCTTTGCTCCAGGGGCCTGGAACTGCACGTCGGGGAAGCTCTGAACCCTACATCAAGAGCGGAGAGCAGGCTGTGTACTTCGAGGGGAACGCGCTCCGCGATGGCCTCTGGGAAATGTAGTCCTGAGCTGGGTCATTGGCTCCGGTCCCGGCCGCGCTCCTGTTACTGCAGTAAAGATCTCCGTCCCACCGCAACACCGTAAAAGCTTCAGAGGACTCCAGCCATGGGTCCTTGAGAAGCTCCCCCTTTAGAAGTCTCCTCGTGCTTCCTTTCTCTCTTTCAAACATTTCTCTACTTGCAATCTCGGACATGAAAACTCACCCGAGGAGTCTGGGGCAGCACTGCCTTCTGGGAAATGTAGTCCACTATAAAAGCGCAGCCACATGGCGGAAGTGGCTGGAAAGAGGTTGTTCCGGATCATCTCAGTGCCCTACCCGACCTAACCGGGTGCTGTCCCTGTTGATACTCGCTGGTCCTTGGAGTTCGCCGCCTCGGGGATCACACTTTATACTTTTGAGGTGAGTCTGCCCCACGTTCTAGGCGCTTTGGGTATGGAGCCCCGAGGCCTGCGTTTGTTGGTCGCTGGCTGTCCTGACTTGCTGCCTCTAGAGGACCCACCCGGTTTCCGGGATGGCGCTGGAGCTTTAGGAGGTTTCCTCCGCAGGCACTACGGCGGGGCGAGTGTGACTGCATGCGCGAAAGGTTTTTGGAGGATGTGGATTGTACAGGACGGTGAGAGAGAGAGCGAGAGCGTGCGCGGGGTCTTCGGAACGTAGTTACCGGGACTAGAGGATGTAACTGTCTGCGCCAAGTGTGGGGGTCGGGGGGTGGGGGAGATACGTTTGCTCCTTCCTTTAAGTCAAGTTTACTTGAAAATTTGGGGAAAGAAAGAAAGCTAGCTAGGCTAGTAGAGATGATAAAGATTTCTGTGCACAGGATAGATTAGTTTACCAATCAGCGCGACTTTAATATAGTCAGCAGCCAGGGACAGTGACCCACATTTCTAATTTCAGCACTCTTGCTGCGGAAACTGGAAGACAGTGAGTTTGAGGACAACCGTGGGTCCATAGTGAGTTCCAGGCTGCCTTGGGCTACGTAGTGAAATCCCGTCTCAGAAATGTACGAGTGTATAGAAATTATGTTTGAAAAACCTTACTGTGGGACACGCTCAGAGTAGGCGCTTAGCCTCCCTCCCTCTCTCTCTCTCTCTCTCTCTCTCTCTCTCTCTCTCTCTCTCTCCCCCCAGCTTTTCGAGACTTTTTTTTCTGTGTAGCCTTGGCTGTCCTGACTTGCTTTGTAGACCAGGCTGGCCTCGAACTCAGAAATCCACCAGCCTTTGCCTCCCCAAGTGCTGGGATTACAGTATGTTGCACCTAGCCAGGCCGAGTTTAGTCTTGTTTAGGGAAAACTCTCAGTGGATCTGTAAGTCCCTGTTGGCTACCATTAGGGAAGTCAGAATTTGGAGTTCCTGATTCAGGGTGTGCAACTTGAGGTTCTAAAAATAAGACATTCTCAGCCCCAGGCCTTTTGACAGGAGACACACACAGTGAGCACACTGGGTCTCTGTTCCCCATCCCCACCCTCTCCAGCTTATAGTTACAAACGTACTCATCAGTGTGGTGGATTCAGATGGCCGGGGCTTTTTGAAGGTAATTACATGGGATTAGTGCCCTGGCTCCAGGGAGCTGCCTCCCCTCCCCGGGTCCAGGGCCTCCATCTGTGGACTTGGAAACCAGTGTTCATTAGACCAAACCTGTCAGTGTTGAGACAGGGATTTCTCTGCCTCCACAGCTGAGAAACGAGTTTGTCGTCTCTAAGCCCCCGAGGCGCTGGTGTTCTGTTATAGCAGCTTAAGTGGACCAATACGGTGCCTGCCCCGTTCCTGCAGAAATCATTTGAAGTTCCTGAAATGTGCTCTGCTTTTTTGTTTTTTATGGTTTCCAGAGAGTTCAGGTTCCTCTTTTTTATTTGCATGAGGTGGAGGAGTCCACGGGACAGCTTCTCTCATGACATGGGGAGCGCGTTCCACTGTCCCAGTAAAAGAGTGTGTGGGGTGATTAATAATGGGGTGAGAGGTAGGGATGGAAGTGAGGTTCAGGATGTTGCAGATTATTGGGCCCCTCGATGATGGTAACGCCGAAAAGTGACCAGCTTGGAGACGTAGCTTTGATTTTTGGACAGAATTTCATATGTTTTTGTTGTTGCTGCTGCTGCTGCTGGGCTGAGCCTGAGTCTTCCAGTGTCAGGGAGAGTTTCTGTTACTGAGCTCCACGCAGAGCCCGTGGGCAGTCTTGCATGTGGAGGGGGATATCCTGTCAGGAAGAGTCTCCAGGAGCAGGGAGTCCCTTGTGGTTCCTTTGGGAACTCTGGGAAGAAAACTGTCCAAGTCTCCTGAAAGATCCTAGTGATGGTGGAAATAGAAACTCTGCTTGCAGGAGCTGGGCAGATGGCTCAGTGGTTAGAGCACTGGCCACGCTTCCAGAGAGTCGGTGTTCAAGTCCCAGCACCCACATGCTGCTCACAGCCATCCATAACTCCAGTTACGGGGGAATCCAGTTCCTCTTCTGACCTCTTGGCACCAGGCTGCATGCTACTCGGGTAAAACACCCATAAGTGTAAAATAAATAAATCATTAAGAAAACAATTCTGAGCATAAACTTCTAAAATCAAAGGAGCCGGCATGGTGGCACATACATTTCATTCTAGCACTTGGGAGGCGGAGGCAAGCAAATCACTGAGTGGGAGAGCAACCCCATCTACTTAATGAGACCTCATCTTTAACAAAAGAAAACAAAAACTATGTTCGTGAGTGGGGTTTTCTATGCATGCTTACAGATGAATGGCAGGTTTGTCCCTGGTGACATCCTGGGACATTAGGGTTCTACCCTTGTGATAAGGGATATGAAAAAGGCACATTCTTACCCGGTTCATGAGGTAGGAAGGAAACATCCTGGGTGGGTAACGGGCTTTACAGACTGTAGGAGTAAGATTCTGTCATCATTCCTGTGAGTGTTTCTCTAGCATTTCAGTCACAGTTGTGCTTTTGTTGTTGTTTGAGAGAGTCTCACTGTGTAGCCCCGGCTAGCCTGGAACTCTTGTGTGTGTGTGTGTACCAGGCTGGCCTTGAACTCCCAGAGATCTCCCAAGGATCTCTCCCAGGAGATCTGACAAGGATTGAAGGCCACAGACTTTTTTACCCCGCCATGAATAGAAAATGTAAGTCAGCATCGGTCTGTATACAGACTGAGGCACGAGAGCAGGTTTGAGGATGTTTGACCTAGTCTCTCCTAATGTCATCTTCCTCCTCCAGTTCTGCAGTTCTCCCACGGTGCCCCGAAGAGCAGAGAAGCATGGCTATTGTGGATGTCAACGCCGTGTTCAAGGTGAGGTGAAATTTCTCCCGTCAGTTGTCCCCTGGTCGCTGACCGCGTTGTCATGGTAACCATGTACCAGGTGTGCCAGCAGGATTCTCCTTTCTTCAGCATGTGTGAACTATAGGAGACTGTATGCTTTTTTCATCCAGGCAGGTCATGTAAGGAATCCCAATATCTGTGTATTCATGTCTTGACTTTATCTCTCTATTCCGCAATTTCCTTATCTGAAAGTGGAGGAAGCACTAAGCGCTTAAAGGGATAGGTGTGAGGTCATTAGCAAATGCTGGCACATAAAATACACCAAATGAGAGATTATGATTGTAGCGTGTACTCAGTCTTCTATGACTCAGGAAAAAGGGAAGAATAACATTCAGGACTGCCACAAATTCAAGGCCATCTCAGGGCATCTAGTAATTTCCAAGCTCACCACACAAGATCCCATCTTAAAAATTTAAAAAAAAAAAAAAAAATCCACAAAGGAGAATGTTGGTATACTGGCAAATAAAGAAAAATGCTTTAGCTTTTAAATTTGCAGGTCTTCATATTTTTATTTTGTTTAATCATTTAATTGGACAGCCTTAATACATAGCAGGTCACTCTGGCCTTGAATCCATAGAGATCTGCCTGTTTCTGCCTTCCCAACGACTGGGGTTAAAACCAGGATGTTTATTAACTTTTCCTTAGTCTCATGTAACTCAGGCTAGCTTTGAACTTGGTTTAGAGCCAGGGATGAACTTGAACTTATTACCTTTCTGCTCTGACCTCGTTTATTGCCTGCACATCTGTTGACACCCCTCCCCCAGGACAGAGATAATTTATACCTTGCTTTTTCTTCATTATTTCCATTAAAAACCCATTGTCTTTTTTCATTATGCTTAATAACTTCCTACTTAGAAAACCAAAAATAAATCTTTGAAAAGGTTATTATTTTAAATTATGTGCATGTGTGTGAGTCTGTCTGTGGTTATGTACTCCTGAGTCACAGGTGTGTGGAGAGAGCAGAGTCCACACCCCTGAAGCCAGAGCAACAGGCCAGTGTGGCTCACCTGACAGGATGCTGGGAATGGAACTCAGATCCTGAGGAAGAAAGGTGCATACTCTTAACCTCTCAGGCTTCTATCTCTCCAGCCCTCACATGTTGTTTTTAGTTTGTTTTGTTTTCTTTTTGTTAAATATGGTCTCTACCTAACCCTGGCTGGCCTGAAACCCCTGTAACCCAGTAGACTCCAGCCACCATCACTTTATAAAAAGTGTATTTTTAGGCAGTTTTATATTGTCTTTGATATCTAAGTTTAAAAGAGTATATTTAGGCAGTTTATAAAAATGTATTTAGGCTGGATGGTGGGTATTTCTCTGTAGTCCTGGCTGTCCTTGGAACTCACTCTGTAGACCAGGCTGGCCTCCAACGCAGAGATCTGCGGCCTCTGCCTCCTGAGTGCTGGATTAAAAGGCGTGGCTTACTTGGTTTTGTTTCTGTTGTTTTCGTCTCTTGAGTGTTAAGAATATCTCTTAAGCTCTTTTGCTGGTGGGGGTGGGGCCAGTGTTGGAGTTAAGGTTTTACTCTGTAACCCTGACCAACCTAGAACTCTTTGTGTAGCTCAGGTAGGGCCTCCAACTCACGGCAATCCTCCTGCCTCCGCTTCCTGAGTCCTGGTATTTATGGTGTTTTGTTTTGTTTTTTCCTCAGCATGAGAACAGTTATTAAATGGAAGGAGAGGAGGGAGAAGTGTGAAGGTTTTCACTCACAATGAGCTCAGAGGAGCTTCAGGTGCTGGCCCTTCTGGGTTAGGCCCTGGTGTGTGGAGCCCTGCTGAGGGTCAGTCACCAGAGGTCCCCAGCTGGCTGACCTCCCTGAGAGCTTTCATCAGTGGACGCCACACGTGAGCCTCGTAGGCTGCATCCTGGAAGTGGCCGGCTGCAGCCAGGACTTGCATTTGGAATGGCTTGCGGCTTTCCGACGGGAAAGCTGACTGTCTTCCCTTCCCCAGTGGTCCTGCTTGGTGTTGCACACGATGACCCCTCTGTTTTCATTGAAGCGGGGATTAAAGTGGAAGGCAACGTCACTCACTCTCCTGAAATCTCGGGCAGGCCTGTTGGCACTGGGCTTCACTGTGCCCATGACTGATCAGTTGAGGCCTGACTCCTCAAGGCAAGGGCAGGTCACAGGGCCTGGGCAGTGGTCCAGCAGGGCACCCTAAGGCCAGCAGCAGGGTAGGCCCTGGGTTCCCCAAGTTGCCCTGGGAAGGCTCCCAGAGGAGGAGGTCTGGGGTAAGCCCCAGGGGCAGTTGGGCCAGGGTGGGCACTAGGAGGAGCCTGTCCGGGTAGGCCCCAGGAGAGGAAGCCCCCGGCTGGGTCCCCCACGCAGCCGGCCATCCTTGAGGGTTTGGGCCAGTTAAGGCGTCATTACGCGACAAACTATCCGCTGATTTCCCCGTGGCTGTGCTCAGCTGGCCGCTGCAGTAGCTGTTACATGGGTGCCTGTTGTTTCCCTGCCTAAGTCATCTGTCATAGTCTTCTGACCTCAGCATACAGGCCACGGTACACACATACAGGGTTGTAAAAATTAAAATAGAGAGAGATAGAGGGTGATCTTGAGTGGTCCGCATCCCTGCCCGCACAGGTTCGCTAGTGGCCCAGAGTGTAGGGGACAGATGCGAGGAGGCAGGGGATCCTTCACCCTGCTGCTCTCAGCGGGCGCAGGGCTGCTTCTCTGCTGGTGTCTTCTGTGCTCTGCGACCGTGGTCGCGCCACTGCTATTTGTGTGTCCCTATTTTAATCATAACCAAAACGCCGATGCTTCCATTTGAGCATGTCAAGTTCCAAAAGCAGGCGGCCTCCGCAACAAATGGCCTCCTCCTCTCGGGCAGCTGGTACGGGTACCCTGAGACAATTCCATTCTCTCGATATAAGCCCTGAGGGCTTCAGTGTAGTGCCAGGTGCCTTTACCCTCAACTGCAGCTCCTCAGCTGTGGATCTGGGTTTGTTGGTGTTTCTTTTAGTTGAGGCTGAGTGTCATTCTGTAGACCAGGATGATCTGGAACTTGAAGCCCAGGTAGGCAAGCCCAAAACAGGAGTGCTAGCTCCCAAATAATGACACAGACACTTTTTCTTAATGATTAAAGTTTTGCCTTAGCCTCGGCTTGTTGTCCAGCTAGCTCTTAACTTAAACTAACCCTTTTATGTTAATCTGCTTTCTGCCTCCGTGGCTGTTATCTTTTTCCAGTCCTGGCACTTGTCTCTTCTTCTGTTTCCAGCTGACAACCCTTCCTGTACCTGGTTCTTTCCCAGAGTTCCTATCCCTGCCAGAAGTCCTGCCTCCTTTTCCTGGTCTTTGCTATTGGCCATTCAGCTTTTTTAGTAAACCAATTAGAAGTTGTTGGAGTGAGTATTTACAAAGTACAATGCAACCATAAAAATAACAGTACAGGTTCCTGGCCTGTCCTCAGCTCTCTGCTGGTATAGAAACCAGCCTGTGAATAATACAGTGCACCAAACAGTCAGCCCAACACAAGCCCTTAGGACACTTTTTAAACTAGTGATCGTGGGGGAGGGCCCAGCCCACGGTGGGTGGTGCCATCTCTGCGCTGGTGGTTCTGAGTCCTATAAGAAAGCAGGCTGAGCAAGGGGTGGGGAGCAAGCCAGTGAGCAGCAGCTCCTGCCTCTGGCTTCCAACCCTGTTTTGTGTTCCTGCCCTCACTTCCCTCGGAGATGGAGTTGCCTGTAAGCAGAGGGGAATACATGCTCTCCTCCCCTAGTTGCTTTTGGTCGTACTGTTTCCTCACCGTGGTGTGTAAAGTAACGCTCTTCTAGAACAGTAACCAGCTCTCTTAACTCTCTGCCAGCCCTCCTCCCAGTTTCCAGCCCAGCCCCTTCAAATGTTTCTCCCAACCATTCCTCCCTCAGTCCCCACAGCCTGCCTAAACAGCCCTTTCCCAATACCAGCAGCTCCAAACTGCAACAGCTGTTCTAGACTAGCTGCTCAGCCCAGCTTCTCCTGGCTCAGCTGTCTCCTAACAATATCTTCTGCCCCAACTGCCATCTCTTCTCACTCTGCTAGCCCCCCTCTCTCAGCCTCTGCTGGCTTTTGTTGTTGTTTTTTGTTTTGTTTGAGACAGGGTTTCTCTGTATAGCCTTGGCTGTCCCAGGCTCACTTTGTAGACCAGGCTGGCCTCGAACTCACAGCGTTCTGCCTGCTTCTGTCTCCTTGAGTGCTGGGATTAAAGGTGTGTGCCGCCACACCTGGCTCCTCAGTTGACTTTTTTTATATTCTATCCTGTTCCCAGAAATCCAAGAGGTAACCAGTACCGAAGGTCATAGGGTTAAGCAGTTCTAACAGCTAAGAATTCTTAAAGGGCCAGTGACTAGCACATGGGGATCCTTTAAAGGACCAGACACACAAGCTAAATCATACTACAGTAATCCGCAGGCTAGCCCTGAGTGTGTAGCCATCCCCCCAGTACTGGGGTAATGGGAGCGAGACCGGAGTGAGTCTGGTTGAACTGCGGGGTGGGGAAAAGCACTGACCCTCACACTTGAGAATTTACTCTGAAAGAATGCAGATTAGGGAAGAGAAACTTGCCAGGGGCGAAGTCCAGACCCTACATTCATTCATCTCGGTGGACGTCTGGAGACATGCTTACTTCTCCCAGCCCGTGATATAAAAGGACACGTAGGAAGTGGCCAACAAGGGACACCTGGCCAGTGCCTTTTCATCGGGCTTTCTGTTGGGAGTGCCTGCTGTGGTTGCAGCTCATTTTGACTTCTGCCTCGTAGAGGTAAAACTGGGACCATCCAAGATCTCAGGCATGCAGTAAAGAAACACCTCACCAAGCAGGGCATTTAAGGGCTCAGAAACAATTTCTCAGGAGCCCAAGGCTGGTTCTTTGAAATGTTGTTTCCCTGGTGCTGGGAGGGGACATGCCTTTTCCTAGAAAACCTTGAAAAAGGAGTCAACATTTGCATGAAATTATTTTCTTTATTATTGTGTGTGTTACTTTGTGCTTTTATTTCAGGAGTTGGTGGTTTTCAGGGATGTGGCTGTGGAGTTCTGTAAGGAGGAGTGGGAGTGCCTGGGCCCTGATCAGAGGTCTTTATACAGAGATGTGATGCTGGAGAACTACAGCAACTTTGTGTCCCTCGGTAAGGTCATCTGGACGTCAGATTCAGAAAGTATTTTTCCTAAGAGCTGATGGATATTAATGTTAAATATTGACTCATAAGATTATTAAATCAGTGGTTATATTTGACCCTCTATTATAGAAATGAAAGACTCAGACACCTGTTAGATTTTTAATATTCTTTTAACACTGGGGCTGGGCAGATCTTAATCCCCTAAGCTACCTTGTTATCCCACAGCCACAAATACCATCCAAAATTCCCATAAATGCTTGCAAATGCTCCATTTGGGCTGTTTCTTTCTACCATGCCAGTCTTCAGAGCAAGCTCCTCCCCGTCATGTGTTTCTAGTTCATCTAACCCGTGGCAACGTCCTTCCTCTTTCCTCCTTCCTCTCCTGTGCCTCTCTCTCTCTCTCTCTCTCTCTCTCTCTCTCTCTCTCTCTCTCTCTCTGTCGTGGTCCTGCTGCCCTCCAAGCCCACAAACCTTAGCTCTGCCCACCTCTCTTTTGCAAAGCTCAGGTATAGGCAGTTTTATTGGCCAATCAGGGATAATTTGTAAGGCAAGGTTACATAGCATCACCTGGTGTTTGTAAGCATTTTCATGAAGAACAATAAAGATCTCAGAGAAGAAGCTGTTAGCACTTTAATAAATAGTAGCTCCATATCAGCCACAACAGATGTGATGTTAGAGAACTGCGGTGGCTTTGTGTCCCTGGGTAAGGTCATCTGTACGTCAGATTCAGAAAATGTTTTTCCTAAGGGCTGGGGCTGAAGATCCATGGGCGAAGCCCTTAACTGCTGAGGCCTATCACCACTCCACAGCCCCACTTCACAGATGGTAGATAGCTGCCTTTAAAGCCCTTGATTCACTGTACATGTACTTTCTCAAGACACTTTTCTACTTATTTCTACTTTAATTTCTATCAGTGATTACAGCAAGCAACAACTGTTTACTAAGGTGCTTGCTAAATGGCTTGCTTGCTTGTTTGTCTGTCTGTCTGTCTATTTAAAATCACAATCCTATGAGGATCTGCAATTTGTTTTAGGTTAAGTTAATTCTATAGCAGATGTCTTTTGCTGTTGTTGCTTGTTTCTGTATTTGTTTTTAATGTTCTCTGTTTTTGAGTAGGACTTGCTGTTCCTAAGCCATCAGTCATTTCACTACTGGAGCAAGGCAAAGAACCCTGGATAGTCGAGCAGACAGGATGGTATTCAGGTGAGTAAGGATGTTGGGAGCAGAGAGTGTACTTTTGGTGAAGCCCAAAATAGCCGTGGAGTGGTGGTTGGTGGTCTTCTCTGATGCAGCACATGGAAAACTGTGCCATGAGGCCAGTGTCTGGAAATCATCTGACAGAGGGAGAGCAGCTTGTTTGTTTTTTGTTTTTTGGTTTTTTTTGTTTTGTTTTGTTTTCAAATTTGGAGCATCTGACTGTGTGTGTGTGTGTGTGTGTATGCGAAGTTCCTCATACCATGGTGGGTCCCCAGGATTAAATTCAGGTCTTCAGGCTTGGCAGCAAACCCTAAGCTGCTGTGCCATCTCACTGGCCCTGTTGAGCCATTTTTGATGTTGTGCTTTATAAAAATTAAGCAATGGCAACAGTGGTACAAAGAGCTATTTGTGATTTCGTTTTCTTGATTGACTGTTTGGAGGAGTCTGGCTCTGGAAGGGGCTGGGGGATGGCTAAGTCTGCTGCTTGTAGGATTGTCATTTCTTTCTTATTCCTGATCTCCCTTGTGTTGCAGGGTATTTGATCCCAGTGGGAACCCCAAAGTTGGGAACCCCAAAAACCCTGTTTCTTGTTTGTTTGTTGGTTGGTTGGTTTTGGGTTTTGTTTTTTGAGACAGGGTTTCTATGTGTAGCTGAGCCTGTTCTGGACTACCTCTGCAGACCAAGCTGGTCTTGAACTCACAGAGATCCACCTGCCTCTGCCTCCTGGGTGCTCCGATTAAAAGCATGTACCATTACTGCCTGTCTCAGGGGAGCATGTGACTCTTATTAATTTCAAAGTCATGGGTTAATGCCCCCACATTGGGCACCATTTCTCTTTTTTGTCAAAATAAAAGACTTTAACATGAATAAACTGTATCCTATCAGGTAAAAATTACATTCACAATGTCTAGTCCATATGTAATTAGCAACCTTGAAGAAAGTATTCTACTATCTGTTCCATCTTGGTGAGTCCAAAGTTCTGGACCTAACTCACTCTGTATCAAAACTTGCATTACCAATCAAAAACCTTTCTAGACCTAAAACATCTTCTTAAATCCTACAGAACTTAAGTTTAATTGTAAGATCATAACTATTTAGTCTTTAACCCCATTCAGAGACCTGGAAATGAATAATATTATCTAAATAAACAGAAAGTGCAGAGCAAGTAGCTTTCCAAAGCTGTAGAAATGACAGAAACTGTTGGCTGCCTGAACCCGATTTCTCTGTAACATTGGAACATCATCTTCAGCCTTTGGCTCAGAATAGCTGACAGACTTTTCTGTGAGGCAGGTATTATGAAGAACTTGCCTACCTTGTCCTTGCAAAGCTCAGCAGTTGACTTTCCTGCATCCAGTTTGTCCAGTATTCTGTCTGCAGTAGAAGCAAGGGCATTCCTTGCCCAGTGGCTAGTTTGCCACATCTCCAAAAGAATTTTTGATGCTTATCATCATCTTCAAAGTCAAAAGGAGCTACTGCCAGGAGGCTGACACATCTCTTTGTCAAAAACTTCTCAAATTAATAAAATATCATTAAATCCCAAATTATTATCTCTGAGGTTTCTGAAGACCATCTATCTATCTCTAGTATATCTGAATTACTTATTTCCAGCTATATGCTGATTGGTTAAGTTATAAAACATGTGGATTAATTAAACTAGAACCTAACAAAACCATTAGTTTGATTTACTGTTAGTTTGCAGTATTCTAAACAGTTTGTGATAGTAGCTTTCAAATGGACTGAAACTTCATGTTGCATTTTTTACATTTTTTAAAATTCACTTTACATCCTTGTTGTAGCTCCATCCCTCCTCTTCTCCCTCATATTGCACTTTTAATAATTACATAGGTACATCAAAAAAATAAATTAAAAAAATAAAAGAATTACATAGGTACAATACCTTAAAAAGAGTTGATATGCTGTAACCAAAATATAACCTTAATTTTGTATCAATTTACAAAGCTCTATAAAAGTAGATTCAATAATCTTCCCTTTTTTCTGTTGTTACATTTTTTCTATACCTTTGTGCATTTTGAGGCTGTGAGTTGTGATTGCCAAACAAGTGATTGTGATCTTTTATCATTGGAATAAATTTTGACTGTGGATTATCACGGAGTTTATTTTATCTGGTATTAATGTAAACATTCAAGGTTACCTATGCCATTTACTTAAAAAAAACTGGGGGGGGGCTCGAGGCAGGGTTTCTCTATGTAGCCCTGGCTGTCCTGGACTTGCTTTGTAGACCAGGCTGGCCTCAAACTCACAGAGATCCACCTGCCTCTGCCCCTCAGAGTGCTGGGATTAAAGGCTTGTGCCACCATGCCTGGCTTACTTTTTAAGTTTTTATTATTCTGTTTTGTGTGTGCGCGCCTATGCTTTAGGGTACATGACATGGAGGTCAGAGGACGATATTCAGGAGTTAGTTCTGCTTTTCAGCTGTGGCATCTAGAACTTGAACTCAGATTGTCGGGTATTGCACAGCAAAACCTCTTTATGTATATGTGGTATATGTGTGTTCCCGTTCACGCGTGTGTGAGAGTGCCTGAGTAGGCCAGAGGTTAATGTCACAGTCTTTGCTGACACTTTCTGCTTTTAGTCTTTCTTTGTGAGGTAGGGTCTCAATCCAATGCTAGCCTTCTTAGCCAGCTTGTCCTGGCAGACAGTTCCACTGTCTCTCTGCCTTCTGAGCCTGGAATTGAAGGTGAGGCTCCATGCCTTCTAGGAGGTTCCCCAAGTTCTGGGGATCTAAAGTCTCATTCGCTTGCCTCACAGCAAATGCTGTGAGATCTCTATCTGGGGCTGGAAAGATGACTCAGCAACTGCGAATACTGGCTTCTCTAGTGTATACCAGAGGACCCAGGCTCAATTCCCAGCACCCATATGGCAGCTCACAACCTCTGTAACTCCCATTCCAGGGGACCTAAGGCTGTCTTCTGGCCTCTGCAGGCAGGTTGGTCACACATGGAACACAGATGCACATGTAGGCAAAACACTGATGCATATAAAAAAGTAAAATCTTTTAAAAGAAACTCATCATTTTGTTTCTAATAGTTCATGTCTTCTAGAGCTAAATATGTACTTATTTTCTTTCAGATTTGCTGTCTGTAAATGAAACTAAAACTTTATCTCTAAAGAATGGCATCTTTGGAAAGGAATCATTAAAATGGAAAATAATAGAAAGAGTCACTGATTCAGCTTGCCTTGAGGAGTCGTGTTTTGGAGATGGTTGGAAATGCAGGGGACTACTTGAGACTCAGCCGGAGTCTGCAGAGGAGTGTCTACAGGGAGTGACAGCCCCACTGGAGAAGATGCCACCCAAATTCATCGAGCCTGCACCCATTGCTCTAGGTGAGATAGCTCATTCTGAAACAAAACCCTTTGAGCAGGAAGCGGGTGAAGCCATTATTCAACAGGTGAGAATTCCTACAGGTGACAAACTTACTGAGATGTACGAGAAAGCCTTTGTCTACTACACGGATCCAAAGAAGCGTCAGCAGGCTTTTGCTGGGGAGAAGTGTGGGGAGTTGAAGGAATGCAGCAGGGGGTTCGAGTATGACTTCCAGCTCGCCCCGTATCAGATCAATAAGAAGCCCTACCAGTGTGAGATCTGTGGCAAGATCTTCGAGAAGCACGCTTACCTGGTTCAGCACAACCGCTTCCACACGGGGGAGAAGCCCTGCGAGTGCAAAGAGTGCGGAAAGGCCTTCACCAACTGCTCCCTGCTGGTGCAGCACCAGAGGGTCCACACCGACGAGAAGCCCTACGAGTGCAAGCACTGCGGAAAGGCCTTCCTCTACTTCTCTACGTTTTTCCAGCATCAGAGGACACACACCAACGAGAAGCCTTACGAGTGTCACAAATGTCAGAAGGCCTTCAACAAGAGCGCGAATCTCACCAGACACCAGAGGATCCACAGTGGGGAGAAGCCCTATGAGTGCAATCTGTGCGGAAAGACTTTCACGTGGGCTTCCAACCTCAACGATCACCAGAAGATCCACACCGGCGAGAAGCCCTATGAGTGTAACTATTGTGAGAAGGCCTTTCTCTGCCACTCAGCATTCATGAAACACTATAGAACTCACACCAATGAGAAGCCCTATGAGTGCCAGGAATGTATGAAGGCTTTTAGGCAGAAAGCACATCTCATCCAACACCAGAGAGTTCACACTGGTGAAAAGCCCTACGAATGTAAGGAATGCGGGAAGGCCTTTGCCTGTCCCTCGTACTTTAATAGACACCAGAGAATTCACACAGGGGAGAGGCCGTACGAGTGTAAGGAGTGTGGGAAGGCCTTCATCGACTGTAAGACTCTGATCCTGCACCAGAGGATCCACACTGGGGAGAAGCCCTTTCAGTGCCGGCAGTGCGGCAAGGCCTTCAGGCAGAGGTCCCACCTCACGCAGCACCAGCGGATCCACACGGGCGAGAAGCCCTACGAGTGCAAGGAGTGTGGGCAGGCCTTCACTCGGCTCCTGCAGGTGAAGAAGCACCAGAGAATCCACGCGGTGGGAGAAATCTTGTGTATTTGAATGCTGCCCTTTATTTATTGAACAGCCCCTACTTGGCGTCTTCGCGTACCTGCAGAAGATCAGTGTTAATAAGATTGGAAAGATGGGCAGTACCTTTATGTGTCCCTCAGCTCTCTAGACGCTGCTGAGAGACGCCTTCTGGAGTGAGGTGTGCAGAATGACCTCTCCCTGTATTCAGCATGTAATTTATGCCACGTCTAGGACAGGAAACCCTTGTTGTTCTCAGCTGCCCCTGATGGAATAAGAGTTTGTAAGAGAGGACCATCTGATGACTGTACCTTTTTTCTTTATAACCTATGGTTTATTGAGTACTAATTCACATAGGAAAAATTAAATTATGAATAGAAATACTAATTCTGTAACCAGTAAAAGGGTATTTAATTATAGCTATAGAAAGTGCCACATTGAGAACGATGGCGAGGACTTCGTTAGTGTAGAAGCAGCTCGTGCATCACTCGTCCCCTGTGTTGTATTATGTTGACGTCAGCCCTGCTTCAGATTGCTGCCTTTTGGCTGGTAGTATGGTTACTGTGAGGACTGAATGAATTCAGTAAAAGGGACCATCGCATAGTCACTAGCAAGGAGGAATGATGAGGAAATACTAGGACTCATCTTCTTTAATAGCCTTTGTAACTCTTTTTGGAATGTTCATATGCAATTTATCAATGATGTCGCCTGTCAGAGCTTATTCCATACCAAAGCTTTCATAACGAGCTCAGGAGTGAGAATGATTGGAATGAACACAGGCAGATTTTCACTTCAACTTCAGTTGACTCAGAAAATTGACTCTAGCAGGACTGCATAAAGTCACTGATCGGTGCGTTAGAGTGAAGATGAGCTCAGAGTCCTCCACGGCAGAAGCAGTGTGTTTTCAGGACAGTTGGATCTGAGCAGGGTGTGAATTGGAACAAACTTGTAATCTGTAACCATCACAACAGGACTCTTGGATTCTGTGAAAAATGCAGTGTGAAAGTATAGCTTGCTTCTGTGTGAAAGATAACAGCAGATCTGTCCTAAAACCTGATATGGCTCATTTGAATAAATGCTATAAAACATTCCATCAAGAAAGCAATAAATCTTAGAGTTGACAGCAGAAATATATATTACTTACAATAATTGATCAATGAATTTAAAGAAATTTCTTTTAAAAAAAAATAAAATGGGATCACTGGGCTTTAAAAGCTTTTTCTAAACCTTCTGATACATAGGCTAGAAGTCCCAGGTCTTAAGGAGACCTTTGAAGGACATAAATGTGACCAGGAACTGAAACGTTCTCAGGCAGAAATGTGGTCAGTTGGTTGTTTTTGGTTTATTTTGAGACAGAGTCTCACAAGTTAGTGGCAATCCTCCTGCCTCGACTGCTTGAGTGCAGACATTAGAAGTGTGTGCCACCACACCGGCTTGAACTCAGAGCTCTGAGCCTGCTAGGCATGGTTTTGCCTCTGAGCTACATCCCCAACCCTTTGTATTTTTCTGAGAAGGGCCTTGCCTAGGCAGGCCTTGAACTCAGGAGCCCTCTCAAATAGCCGCCACAGATCTCTGCCACCAGGTACAGCTAGAAAGTTTTACTGCTATAAAATAATTTGTTCAGTGTTATATCGGTTAAATTTGAAATGCTTAGACTAAGTTTTGTGTGAATGTGCTAAATGTTTCTGATTGACTCACAAACCTCTAGAAAGTCGGAATAAAGCCAGTATACTCGTCAACAAAATAGAAAAGCGTGCTGTGGTGCAGGAAATGACGGAGGTGGTGAGGTCTCCAACAAGGGGGCTAAGTTTTTGTTTGAGATAGGGCGTCATGTAGCCCAGGCTAGCCTCAACCTCGTAATCTTGCTTTAGCTTCCCAAGCGCTGGTTTATCAGATAGATACCAAGGAAATCTGAAACATTATCAACATAACGCCTTTGCCAATCCCTCCTTTTTATAAGGTTAAATAACCTTTTTACTGAGAAGAAAGTTAGAAATCTTAGAGTATATTGATTGGTGACCTCATGTAATCCCAGCACAGGGAAGGCCGATGCGGGAAAATTTGGGCTGTTCAAGCCCAAACTGGGCCAGATGAGACAGCAAGCAAAGGCAACGGACATAGAAGGAGCCAGTGGGAAACTGGCAGAATGGTAGGCGTGAATTGCATCAGTATCTCCAGAAACTACTTGACGAGGCTGATTGCGATAGTTGAAGTTTTTTCCTTATTTAAACGAAATACTGGGTTGGTGTGGGACATCTGGAATCATCTCTTGGAAGGCAAGGATGAGATTGCTGTTGTTTCATAATAGCTTGGGATATTCTGAACAATACCATCTCAGAGAGAGAGACACACACAGAGAGAGAGAAAGAAAGCTACAGAAGGATTGAAGTTGAATGAGGAGAAAGACCCATGCTGTTGAAATATTAACCAAAGGAATCCCCCATGGAAGAGTTCAAGAAGAAATGACAAAAATTATTTATTAAAAAATTAGGGGAAAAGATGCAATGTTCAATAGTTCATTGAAAGAATCAGAATCGTTTTATTTGTAACTAATAGCATGGCCTCCATAGATAACAAGCAAAAGCTTAAACTACAGAGAAGGCCAGCTCGGAGTTCTACATGCCTGTTAGCAAAATCAGGCTAATCCTGAATTAATATCATTGAAAGGTCTAATGTGGACTCTTCCACATTTACAAAATATTCTCTTATATAAATGTTACTTTCTGTGTCTCGAATATCAAGTCTGTATCAGTCCGGTCAAATTATACAAAATGCCTTCTTACCGAGGCCTTAGTGAAACCTCTCCAGATATTTGGAAATACACTTTGAAATAATTTCAGAATAACCATTAGTTAAACTTAATGGAATTGAGGGGGAAATGATAGTTATGCATTTGTGGTGTGCGCTGGACAGTGTTTTCCAGGAAACAAGTCAGTGAGGAATTCATCGAGATGAAGGAGAATTTTAAAAGGCAGAAGAGGAAATAAGAGGCTAGGAACAGCAATTCGGGGGGAAGCAAAATTGATATAACATTTTAAACAATTGACATATTCTGGGGTAGTGTCTTTAGCTATTAAGAAGGAGTGATTGAAGCTGGGCATGGTGGCTCAGATCTTCAATCCTAGCCTTCGGGAGGCAGAGACGGGATGACCTCTGAGTTCCAAGCCATCCTGGCCTACAGAGCGAGACCCTGTCTGGGGAATCACATAGTTCTTAAGGCCTGCAGTGTAGCACTGAGGAGTGTAGGCCCTGGGCAGCCTGGGCTACATAATGAGACTCCTTCCCCTCAACCCTGAAACTAAATTTTACACATTATTGAAGAATGAGTCCTTTAGTGCTTTTCAGAGTAGAAAGTGGAATTTATTAGAAAATAAAGATTAACATCCTCATTCATAGTCCTTGTCTATGTACTGTTACTTTTTTTTTTTTTTTTTTGGCCTTCACCATAGTTAATTAAATCACATAGTTAATTAAATTACTGAGGTATGTAGAAGCCCTTTTATCCCTTGAAATATAGAATGAGGTGACGATCTTTGTACATATTAGCTTCTATACACAGATATGAACTAAAGTTCATCCTTGGGGTGGATTTGCTGCCTCTGAGTGTATGTACATTTACAAAAGGCCTTGGTTCTTTAACATTGGGTAGTGCCCTTTTCTGAAATCTTTGCTGACACCTTTTTGTTTGTTAAAACTTTGATTTTGCTAGTCTGTTAAGTGAAAAGTGTTACGACAGTTTTGGTTTGCATTTTCTGCTGTATGTAATTTGTATCTAATGCCATATTTTCCTATTTTCAAATATTACATTTTCTGTGGAATGTCTCAGTACCATTTTCTGTTGAATGATTGTTTTCCTGATGGCTATGTAAGACTTACAGCCTTTTAGACTGTAATGATATCAGTTTTCTTCTTATGTTTGGCTTGGGTTTGTAAACTTAACCAGTTTGTGATTGGATGGCGTTAATGCTTGTAAGTCATTTTTTCCATTCCAGTGTGTTTTCCAAAATCCCATGCTTTGCTATCACGGCTTACGATTTAACATGTAAATACTGGACTGCGCAGCTTTGGTTATGTCGAGCTAGGCAGGAGCAGTGTGTTACCTCTCATGGATGGTAACTTGATTGTCTCAACAATTGGTCCTGTCAGTTTTAAGCAAACTCATAAGCTGAGTTTCTGTATTTTGGAGCTTACTCCCCTCCTCTTTAAAATTTGTTTTTATTTTGAGTCTTGCTGTTTAGCCTAGGCTGGCCCTCTCCTGATCCTCCTGTCAGCTTCCCATGTGCTGGGATTATAGGGGCATGCCACCACATCCACTTGGACCTCTATCTAGCTCACTGTTCCCCCTCCCCCCTCCAGTCTCTCTTTTTAAGATTTAATTTTAGCTGGTGATGCTGCACACACCTTTAATCCCAGAACTCAGGAGGCAGAGGCAAATGGCTCTCTGTGAGTCTGAGGACAGCCTGGTCTACATAGAGTTCCAGGCCTGCCAGGGCTGCACAGTGAGTGCACAGTGTGTGTGTGTGTGTGTGTGTGTGTGTGTGTGTGTGTGCGCGCCTTGTGCATGTGAGTACAGGTGCTTTCTTTCAGAGACATACGTGGAGCCAGAGGTATCAGCTGGCCTGTAGCTGGAGTGGTTGTAAGGCACAGGGGTGTTATGAACCAGGAACTGGACTTGGGTCCTCCACAGAAGCATGCTCTTCAGCACGGAGCCATCTCACCAGCCCCCCTTTTCTTCTGGATTACGGCCTTGCTTTGTAGTCCTCGGGACCTGTAACCTGTGGCCCTCCGCCTCCAAAATGTTGTGATTACCAGTGTTTACCACCTCACCCATCTCGGATCTGTTTCTTGACTTTCATGGCCTGATGCTCTCCCTATCCCTTCTTGCATTATAATCAGTTGTTTAAAAGTCATTGCTTATACCAGGTGTGGTAGTGCAAGCCTTTAATCCCAGCACTCAGGAGGTAGAGGCAGGTGGATCTTTCTGAGCTTGGGGCCAGCCTGATCTACACAGTGAGTTCCAGGAAAGCCACGTCTACCTAGTAAAAACCTGTCTCAAAAAAAAAAAAAAAGTCATTGCTTAATAAAATACTTGTTAGAGTACATAGCCAAGGATGGTCTTGAACTTTCCCCCAGCTTAATGGCAGGCATGTACCCCCATGCCTGGTGGGTAAGTGGCTCAAAGTGTGTTACTGAACATAATAAATATTTGAAAACTGTTATGGTTTAAATTGTCCTCTTTGGGGGATTCAGGGCAATTGTCAATAAAGTGCTTGCCATCCAAGCCTGTGGACCTGGGTTCTGATCCCAGGACTCACATAAGATACCAAGAAGAGGCAGTATGCTTCATGACGCCACTGTGGGGGACAGAAGAGGAGCAGAGATTGTAGGGCTTCAACAGCCAGCCAGTCTGGCTGAATCAGCAAGCTCCTGTCTCAGAAAACCAAGTGGGGAGTAATAGGCAGAGACACCTGTGTAGCCCAGGCTGCCCTTGAGCTAAATGATCCTCCTGTTTCATCCTCCTGATTGCTGAGGTTTCAGATATGGGCTATCACAACCAGCTTTAAGTTTTGTCCTTTGGAAACAGTAAATTTTATGTAATTTCTTACTGTAGAACTGAATAACCCTCAGATCGTGCCCTCAGAATTCTCCGTGGAAGTGGGAGATACCTGGATGGGCATGATTGGCTTGTGGTTGGAGGAAAAACCCTAAAATGTGGTGCATTCTTGCCTGTCTTCATTATACTGGTTAGTTTTAATTGTCAACTTGATGCTCTTAGAGTCATCTGCAGGGAGAGTCTTACTGAGGTGTTATTTAGATCAGGTTGGCCTATGGCTATGTCTGTCAGATTGCTGTGATGGTTAATTGGTATAGAAGGACGAGGCCCACCGTGGGTGGCACCATTCCCTAGGCGGGGCACTGAACTATGTAAAAGTGAAGAAAGCTAGCAAGCAATAATCCATGAGTTTAGTCTCTGTTTTTGGATGTGGATGTAAGGCTTTAGTTCCTGCCTTGAATCCACCATAACAATGATGGACTGTAACCTGGAACTGGAAGCCGAATAAACCCTTTTCTCCCCTAAGTTGCTTTTTCTTGGGATATTTTGTCACATCCCCTAAAGCCATGAATTGTATTAAACTTTTACATTACCAAAGCAGATTCTATTTAATCCGTGGTATGTATAATAGGAAAGCTGAGTGTTGTGTCCCATTCATGAGCAACTTTCTAGATAGCATATTTTACCAGCTGTATATTATCACATGCTGTGAATAACACGTATACTGAGTTGAAAAAACTGAGTTGGGTCAGTATTTCCCTGGTCCTAAGAAAGAAGAGCACACCACTGGCTAGGGATGGAGCTCTGTTAGTAGCTTGCTCGCTTAGGATGCACAGAACCCTGGGTTGATTGATTTCCCCATCACTTCCCAAACCATGGAGTGGTGCACACCTGAACCCCATCAACCTGGAGATGGGAGGCAAGAGGATCACAAAGGTGGGAAGTGAACTTTTGTGCCCGGAGGTCACCGCAAAGATGGGAACATAGCTCAGTGGCATGACTGTATGCCAACCTCCCCTAGCCTCAAGAGAAAAGGGTTGGTACGTGCCTATCTTAACTAGCCAGGAGCCTGAAGCAGAATCCTCAGTGGAGGCAGAGGCAAGCCTGGGCAAAGACCCTGCCATCAGTTGAGAGATCAACAGCAAGTACATAGATCTTGTCGGCAGTTGAATCCAAATAGTGCCTTACATACTGTCAATAATGTTTGGGGTTTGGAGGGTTTTTTGCTTGCTTGCTTGTTTTGGTTTTGTTTGTTTTGTTTTTTTGTGTTTGTTTTTGTTTTGAGACAGACTCTCAAATCTGCCAGCAGGTATAGGCCTTGAACTTGCAATTCCTGCCTCAGCCTCTGCAGTCATTTGAAAGCCCACTCCTAGCGACCTAGTAACAGCCGTGGTTCGTCTGTTTTACCCCTTCAGACAGCGTGTTGCTTTGTATGTAGCCCAGGTTGGAACTCAGTAGCTCAGGCTGACCTCAGCTCACAATCTTTCTGCCTCAAACATCTCAAGTTGCACTTCGACCTGTACATGTGTGCTGTGGCACATACATAGACTCACACGCTCATATTGTGTGCAACATGAATACATATGGCTAATCAGATATTTGGCAGGCAGAAAGGACTCTGGGATAGAACCAAGCAAGGGAGATTGGCCCAGGAAGATGCATGGTACCTGAGCAGAGGTAACCGGCTATGTGGCAGAGCGTAGATGAGTCAGGACACATTGGACTCTGTGGGTGACTGTTTGACTGGCCTGTTTCAGAGGTCACTTTGGCTCAACGTTCATACCACCCATCACATACAACAAGAAACTGGAGAACTCTAGGCGCTTCCTGTGCAATACAGCATCAGACAACAGCAGGGTGGCTGTAGATCAGGGCAGAATCTGCCCCAGGATGTTAAAGAAGACTCCTGTGGCTGGAGTCAAGATGTCCCTCACCTATAGTGACTCCCCAATCAGTCACACACAATGGGGACACAAGAGCCACAGGTGTCCCAAGAGAAACAAAATCCACCCCACAGGCAAGCCTTTGCACGTACCTGGCCCTAGGCACGGCCACAGCACACACACAGACACACACACACATGAAATTAGAAACGGCTCACTGGGAAGTGGTCAGACCTTTCCGTGGAGGCACCTTACACTCTCTCAAATTTTGGCAAATGCTCACAAACACATAAGCCCAGGAACACACAGTCAAGGGACCTTGAACTGGTAAAAAGCATGACACAAAAAGGTCACACAAACTCCACACACACACACACACACACACGGATGCGATCATAATCAGCAATCGAGGAACCCCTGCCGCCTTCACCTTCCCTACTCTGTCACCAGACACAGACAACAATTCCACAGACCTTTCCATCTCCTGGTGCCCTCCATGCCCTACACAGGCGGGAGCATCCAGACACCTGGCACCAAGGCACCTAAAGAGGCTAAGCAAGTTCTCCCCAAGCCCAGGAGGAGCACCTGCCCATTCCTCAGAAGAAGTTCTTGGAGCATAAGTCTGGGCCAAACAGCACAACAGGCACAAACTGTTTCGCTGTTCATCGGAGTCGAGAGGAAAGTCCAGCTGGTAAAAACTCCCTAGAGGAGACTTTGATCAGGCTCCTCTGAACCCTCATTCCCGTTAGACCTCTCCCCAACCCGGTCAACCTGACATTAGCAGAGTCCTCGGTAAGACGCCCTCATTCTGACTCTTAAATTTCGCCCAGCGCTTTACCACCCACTTGCTCTCCTTCATCCTGCTGGTTGACTCTTAACAATCCTTATTTGTTAAGGCCTTATTTGCTTAAGGTCTTCAGTTCGTAGCCCTCCCCCTGCCTCCGCTTCCCAGATGCAGGGAATTAAAGAGGTGAGCCACTGTGCTGGGCGTGCGCGGCGAACGCGTCTTAAAAACAAAACCAACAAACAAAACCGTTTGTGTGGGGGAGGGGCACGCGTGCGGCGTTCAGCAGACGACTTGCCGGAATCGCGTCCCGCCTTCCAGCGCGCGTCCCCGGGGGATCGAACTCGGGTCATCGGGCTTGGCGTTAAGTTGCTCAACCCACGTAAACACTGACCGTTCTAGCCGATCTGGTTCCCTACCTCGGCGCTGTGAATTTCCAGGGGGCCGCGGGGTGTTCTGGGAAATGTAGTCCGAGGCCGCGCCTAGAGTCGCCCAATCCCCGGGCGGAAATCTGACCCGCGGGGCTGTGGAAGTTGGGGTCCGCGAAGCTGGGAGCCGTGCGGCTGAGGTCGGCCCGGCAGCGCAGGAGGAAGCCAGCCCGGCCCCGCGGGTGACGGAGCCCGCAGCGGCAGGCCTGAGCGTGTGCGGCCGGGGAGTCGCACGGCAGAGAGCGCGCGAGGTAAGAAGACGGCCTGAGCGAGAGTCGGGGTCGAGCTGGGCCGCTCTGTCGTGGGCCGAGGGGTCCTGTGTGTGTGTGTGCGTACGCAGACGTGTATCTGGCAGCATCGTTAAAGACCCAAGCCCAGGCACGGTTGTCACGTGGTGGTTTGTGCGTGTTTTTGAGGCAGGCCGTAGCTTCTGCCGGCATCCGGCTGCAGGCGCATCAGATCGGAGTCTAGAAAGAGTGTGAGCCGAACAGACTTAACTCAAGCATGATCCGGTTAACAGCCAACCCATGTGTCTGTCAGTGCCAAGCATCAACTGGCCATTCTTTTGAGGCCGGTGGCTCTGGCTTCCCAAGCAGTGGACTACATTTCCCAGGAACCATCCCACCCATGGATAGGGCAGGTCCAAAGATGGCGAGCAGTATGGCGGTGTCCGCGTTGTCCTCAAGTTCCTGAAGCTCTCTTGAACAGATGGGAGCGTTGTATAGGGTGTGGTCGGTGCCCGTGGAAGTAGTGGAGTCTGAAGCCAGGACCTTTAAGTTGATAGCTGTGGTCTGGTCTTTTGTTGAGGACCGTACAGAGTTTGGACTACATTTCCCAGAGCGCACTGCGACCAAGCGACTTCCGGGCGGTACCGACCCAGTTGGCTCCAGGCCTGGATCCCTGGGAAAGTTCAGTGTTCCGCAGCTCATAGCGGTTGTCAGTGTGAGGCCTGGAATCACGATGGCCTCTGCAGCCGTGTTCACGGGCGAAGGGCTTTCCTGCGGAGCGCGGGGCTCTGAAGAGGCTGCGGTGTTGTGCCGGGCCGGCAGGGTCGGGGTTGGTACGGGAGCGCGGGGTGGGGCTGGGGGGTGGGGTCCGCACGCTTGGGCCCCGGGTGGCTGCCCTGCCCTGTGTGTGTTCCAGGGAAGGGTGGTCACATCCAGAGGACAGTTTAAGTGTGCCTGCAGGCACGTGATCGCGTGTGCCAACATGATAGGACAGCGGCGCTGGCGCCACGAAGAATGAGCGTTTGTGTTTAATGCAGGCGTCGTACTTGCTGAAAGTGAGGGTGGGTGAAACGGCAGAAACACGACTAGGGGATGGAGGGGTAGGGACACGGCCCGGGAGAGCTCGGATGTGAAGAGTGCCACTACTTTTGCGGAGGATCTGAATTTGGTTCTCAGCACTGACCTGGGCCGCTCACCGCTCGGAACTCCAGCCACACGGACCTCCGGGGCCCGGCACATGCACGGCCCTCACGGGCGGGATTACAAGCGTGTGTCCACTCCTGGCTCCTCGTTAGACCTTTCAAAATTGATGAGCTGAGCGTAGTGGTGCAATCTGGAGGCAAGAGACTTGTGATCTCTGTGAGTCTGAGGCTAGTCTGGGCTACTTAGGAAGTTCTGGGTCAGCCAGGGCTTCATCATGAGTCCCTGTCTCAAAAAAAGCGAAAATAAGTTAATTAATTAATTTAAGGATTGAATGGTAGCTTGGCTAGATATACAGTCATTGGTTCTCTCATTGCTTTTCCACCAATATGTTAAAACTCACAATGTTTCGGGATGGAAAAGTCAGAATTTCTTTTCAGTTGTAGGCGGGTGATCTTTTTAGCACAGCTGTTCATGTTTTAAAATTTTGAAATAACGTTATTTTATGTGCATGAGCGTTCACCTGTGTGTATGCATGCGTACGAAGCGCACGCCGGGCTCCTGAGGAGAGAGCACTGGGTCCCTGGAGCGGGATTTTCGGATGCGTGAGTGCCATCACGTGGGTTCTGGGAAACCAGGGTCTTCTGCAAGAGCAACAGGTGCTCCTAACTCCTGAGGCACCTCCGCAGCCCATCCACTCTCTGTTCGTTTTTTCATTTTTAAATCTAATGCTTATATTAACATGTAGATAACATCCAGGTAGTGATGGTCTTTGCACCGTTTCTCCCATGCCATCGTGCCCATTGGTATCTATTTAGGCAGCTGGTATTGCTGTACACTTACAGACTCACACTGTGTTTGTTTTGCCATCTTGAATACAAATTCCGCTTACATCTTCATGTCTCCTTTTATCGACTATACTTTTTTTCCCCATCTCTTGGTTTTTTGAGACAGGGTTTCTCTGTGTAGCACTGGCTGGCCTCAAACTCAGAGATCTGCCTGCCTCACCTCCTTAGTGCTGGGGTTAAAGGTGTGAGCCACCAATGTCTAGCCCTTTTAGTCTGTCTGTCTGTCTATCTAGACACAGGGTCTCACTGTGGAGCCCTGGCTGGCCTCATTCACAGGGATTCCCCTGTTGCCGCCTGCTTTTCATATCATTTCTGTTAGAATGGTTCGGGCCACTTCTTACAGAGCGAGACTTTCTCATTGCTGGACCGTCCACACAGTTCTGTTTATTTCTGATTCCTCTTCATGGCTTCAGGAGGAATGCAGGATTAGCACTGTTCTTCTTCAAACTGTGTAATAATTACTCTCAAGTCCTCCCTCTCTCCTCCTAAAGCGAAGTGTTTCACTTCACAGCTGTTCAGTATTGGTTCCCAGAGAGCCATCAAGACCATGAAATGAATGCTGTACTGTTTACACAGGCTTCTCATAGCTTCACTGTATCCTTGCTCTGGACAACTTCCTTCTTCCTGCCATTTCCTCCTGAGTGTTAAGATTAAAGGCTTTTGCCACTATGTATATACTTTTTTTGCTTGTTGTTGTTGTTTTTAATTTTACATGTGTTGGTGTTTTGCCTGGGTATATATAGCATGTGCTTGCAGTGCTCACAGAGAGGGTGCTGATCCCCTGGGACTGGAGTTATAGACGGTTGTGAGCCGCCATTTGAGTGCTGGGAATTGAACCTAGGTCCTTGGAGGAGCAGCCAGTGCTCTTAACTGTTGAGTCATCTCTCCAGCCCCTTCCACACCTCTAGTTAAGTTTAAACCATATTTTTAAAATGTAGAGTTAAGAGACTGGAGAGATGACCTCTTTAACAACATCTTTAACTCCAGTTCCAGGGATCAGGCCTCCTCTCGAGGCCTCAGGGAGCAACAGGGACATGTGGACGGTTATTACAGGCAGGCAGAGTACTTGTCCGCATAAGCGAAGGCAAAGCTTTTGAAGAGCAGTTGCTGCCCTGGGCGGGGGGGAGGCCCGGGGCCCGGGCTGTGGGCACACACACTGTGTCCGAGGGTGGAGGTCGATGGGGACGGTGGCCGGTTTCTGCAGATGCCCTGGTCTAAACTGTGGGCTGTGTGTGTGCCTGTCTCGCTGACTGCAGTGAGCTTCCTTAGGCCTGTTACAGCCCCAGAACTGTCTTCAGTTGTACAGCATGGCCCTTCTTAGGTGCTCTAGATGAAAATGATCCAGTGGCTGCTGGAGTTTGCACACAGAGGAGTCTAGGCAGCTCCAGCGGGCTCCACAAGGGAGAATTCATCTCTTTTGCAGGCTTCTAACTCCAGCTTTGTAGAGTTTCTGGAAGCATTTAGATTAAATCAGAATAACCTTGTCTCATGTCCTGATTTATGGAATGATTATTTCTTTTATTTGATCATTCATTCACTCACTGGCTCATTCATCTGTTGAGACAGGGTTTCTCTGTGTAGCCCTGGCTGTCCTGGACTTGCTCTGTAGACCAAGCTGGACTTGACTTACCTGCCTCCGCCTCCCGAGTGCTGAGTGATGCTGGTGTGTGCCACCATCACCTGGCTATGGAATGCTTTTTGCCATAACTAATTAGAATATAGCTTTGTCCTGCTTTAGCTGGGCTTCTCTTGAGTGTTGGTGGGGCAGCATTTCACCATGCTCCCTCTGACCTCCCTCCAAGGAAGAAAGTGCCTGCGGAAAGCCAGGTGTCTCGAGATTCTGTTTCCTGTGCTTGGTTTCCTCAGGAGTCGGCTTCAGCAAGATAAGGAGCAATAAGAGGACTGGCTGCTCACTCTCAGGAGTTTTACATCATGGACCACGTGAGTTTGCACTGTCTCAAAAATATTTATTATGTATACAGTGTTCTGTCTGTATGTACACCTGCAAGCCAGAAGATCTCACTGTAGATGGTTGTGAGCCCCCATGTGGGTGCTAGGAATTGAACTCAGGATCTTTAGGGAGAGCAGCCAGTGCTCTTAACCTCTGAGCCACAGGAACGTTCTTGTCACTTGCTCTGTAACTACACCAGGTGGAGGGGGGTGCTGTGGGGCAGTCCAGGGAGGTCCCTGCATGGTGCTCTTTCCTGAGATAAAAGCCCATCTCTGCCACACGCAGCCCTGTGTTTTAAGCCTGAAAGCACATCTAGTCAGGAGGAAAGCATCTCTGTATAGGGTGTCCTAGGGTGTCACTTTAAACCCATACGTGGAACTACGGTGAAAAGGGACAGAGCCCAAGAGGGCTTTCACTTACTGTCCTACAGCCTGGAGCATTGGCTCGGTCAGGATGAGACTCAGTGCAGTTCCGGCTGGTTTCGGCGTATGCCTCTCTCTGATGCACTTTGGGGTTACGGCGGAAACACAGAGTGTGCAGGGACCTGGGGAGCAGCATGAAGTCAGCTGATTAACCGTTGCTCACAGGGAGAACACATCCTGCCCAGGAAAAACAGCAGTATTTATTTTGGGAATCCATCTCTAAAAATTTCTTTAAATTTAAATGGATGGAAAATTCAACTAAAGTGCCCCCACTAAAAGAACAAACAACAAAATGAACTGTCCATAAGTTCAGCAGATTTCCTCGTGTTTTCCATGTATCTGGAGTGAGCAACTTCAAACAGGTGCAGACTGCCAAGGCTCTCTCTCTCTGGGCTGCCAGCCTCCTGTCTTGATGTTCCTTATATGAAGACGATGAGGATGTTGTGACCAAGCAATACTTTGCATTTATTTTTTAATGTGTGTGTATGTGTGTATGCTTATGTGAATGATACAATGTGCGTGGGGACCAGTGGAGGCTGGAAGGGGGTGTCAGATCCCCTGGAGCTGTGGGCAGTATGGGTGCCCTAGGAGAGTGCTTGGAACCGAGCTCAGGTCCTCCAGAAGAGCAGCAAGCACTCAACCCCAGAGCCATGTCTCCAGGTCCAGAGCAGCCATTTTAAGAGCCTGTAGGCTCTCAGCTTGCTTTGTCACACTTAGTCCCATGTCCTTTTCCCCCATACCACAAACTGCCACCTCGAGTTTTTCCTCGCTGTGTGTCTTGTTCCCTGCTCTGTCCTCCTGTTTTCCTCCCAGCTCAATCATTTAATTTTACTGTTAACGTTGGGCTTGTCCCCTGGCAGGTGATGACGTTCAGAGATGTGGCTGTCGACTTCTCTCCAGAAGAGTGGGAGTGCCTAACCGTGGAGCAGAGGCGTCTGTACAAAGATGTGATGTTGGAGAACTACAGCCACCTCATCTCAGTAGGTAAGGCTCACCCCGAGAAATTCCGGGGTTCCTGTTGTCAGTTATTGACCTATTTAATTACTTACTTACTTACTTTTTTTTTTTTTAAACAGGGTTTCTCTGTGTGGCCCTGGCTGTCCTGGACTCACTTTGTAGACCAGGCTGGCCTTGAGCTCACAGAGATCTGCCTGCCCCTGCCTCCCTGAGTGCTAGGATTTCAGGTGTGCGCCACCACACCCAGCCGAGCCTTTTATTATTATTTATTTAACAAATGTCAGGGGGATTTCTGAGCTGCGTTCCTTCTGGAAAATGGCTTGTGGTTTTTGAAAAAATAGTAGTCATCACTGGGGCAGTCCATATTCATCATCCTCCCAAAATGCTCCATGTTTTTCCTTGCCCTTCCTGTCATTGTCACTCTTCTCTGTAACCAAGGCACCAGACAGGAAATTTGGAGTTCTTGTCCGTGTGGTCACTCTCTGTACGCTGTCTTCCATGCAGGACTTTGCATTTATCAGCCGCATACGTTCCCTGTGCCGGAAAAAGATCAAGATGCCCACGTGGATTTGGGCAGCGAGACGAGAAGATTCTGCCCAGGTGAGTAGAGACGCCAGGGCTAGCAGACTGTGTGCTGACTGCTCAGGAAGTCAGTAGCACCTCTCACACACTGGCCCAGACAACCCCTCACACACACACCCCACCCCCGGCAACTAGCCTCTGGTAAAGGCTGAAGCACGGCAGCCTGGCCCTCATCGCCTTCCCTCTGGGTCTGCTGCTAGCTCCGCCATCTTACTTGTCCGTTATGTGACAAAAAGCGAAGTGCCGTTCTTTCCTTCATGGGAAGTCACGGTCAGGATTGTATGAACAAAGTACATCAAATGCCTTCCCAGCTCTTGCTCTTTCTTTACCTTTTTCCATTTAGGAAATGTTCCCATTTAGGAAACATTTATAAATGTTCCCACTCTCCAGTGGGAATTCATCATTCATTTAGCCACTGTTAACCTTTCCCTCCCTTCCGTGTGCCAGCACACACAAGTTTTTTTCTCCCTCCTTGTGTTTCTTGAACTCATTAGGGCATTCTTTTCACCCACAGTTACCAGTTTTCTAATTGCGCCTTGATTTACTAGTGCTATGAAAGTATGCAGTGGGAAACCATGTCTTCTTTTCTGCGATAGGAACATCCAAGGAACTTCTGCATAGCAGGTGGGCTGGTGGTTAGAAGTCAGAATAAGAAGTAAACAGTTTGGGCCCCTCAGGAGGACCCACGTGCACAGAGGTTATGGCCCGAGAGAGACAACAGCGAGAGCACGGCAGAGATGCACTGCCTTGTCTGCCTCCCTGGGTTTCTCCATTTTCTCTCGGGTGGAGGATGGCCTTTGTCGTTTGTTCAGCGCGTCCTCTGCCAGGTGCTTGGTAGAGACAATGTTCTGAGAAAGCAAAATGGCTGTTTGCTCCTTGCTTTCTTCTTCTGAGGTGATACTGCTTCTGAGGATCCGAGTTCAGTCCCTGAAACCCATGCTGGGAAAAGACTGGCTTCTGGAAGTTGTAGTATGACTTTCACATGTGCGTGCCGGCAGACAGGCAGACACACACACACACACACACACACACACACACACACACACAGTGACTTCCAAAAGTCTGCTGTGGCTTGTGCATGCCCACAGACAGACACACACACACACTGTGACTTCCAAAAGTCTGCTGTGGCTTGTGCGTGCCCACAGACAGACAGACTCACACACACACAGTGACTTCCAGAACTCTGCTGTGGCTTGTACATGCCCACAGACAGACAGACACACACGGTGACTTTCACATGTCTGCCGTGGCGTGTGCATGCCCACAGTCTGTTTCCCCACACATATAACAACAGCAATAATGATAATGACAATGATAGTTATTTGTGCTTCTTGTCCCCTGGGTTTATAAAATCTTAGTCCGTTCTAAGCACCTCCACCCTTTGAAATTAGCTCTCCGAAATTTATGGGTTTTTTTTTTTTTTTTTTTTTTTTTTTTTTTTTTTTTCATGTTTTTTTTTTTATTAATTATACTTTATTCATTTTGTATCCCCCCATAAGCCCCTCACTCCTCCCCTTTTTTGTCCTTTTTAATGTTGTCCAAATTTCAGGTTTTATTGTTATTGTTTTATTTTGGTTTTTTGAGAGGTTTTTTTTGTTTGGTTGGTTGGTTGGTGAGTGGGTGGGTGTTTTTTTTTTGGTTATTTTCAAGACAGGGTTTCTCTGTGTAGCCTTGGCGGTCCTGGACTCACTTTGTAGACCAAGCTGGCCTCGAACTCACAGAGATCCGCCTGCCTCTGCCTTCCTGGTGCTGAGATTACAGGCGTGGGCCACCGCACCTTACTTTTATTTAAGACATTACTTTTTAACATGCGCTTTTGAGGGCAATTTTTTTCTTTATGGGTAATAAAACAGTATATATTTATATTCTTATCTTCCAGATATAGATTCCGTGTGGCAGATGAAGAAAGTCCTACCCAAAAATAACACATGTGCAAATCGGTTATCGCAGTGGGAAGTGATGGAGTTGGATACAAACCATAGTCTTAAAGGTTTGTGTCCTAGAGCTGATGGGGAAGGCAAAGGCGAGGCTGGAACACAGGAGGATCAAGACGAGAAGGGGCCCTTTTCGAATCTGCTCACAGCTTTTAGTCCGTGCCCAGGACTGAACGCAGGACAGAAAGCAGATGAGTTTAAGTCTGAAAAACCCTTCAGTTTTGCCCCAGACCCCACTTCGCTACAGCTCGTTCACGCGGGTGACAAAATCGGGGAAGACACGAAGCGTGGGAAGACCTTTCCCGCCGGCTCAAAGCTCGCTCGGCACCGCGCCCTTCGCGCCGGCAAGAAGGCGTTCCGGTGTGACGAGTGTGGCAAGGCCTTCAGTTTCCGGTCCAGCCTCGCGGGCCACAGGCGCATCCACACGGGGGAGAAGCCCTTCCAGTGCAGGGAGTGCGGCAAGGCCTTCCGCTTCCACTCGCTCCTCAGCGTGCACGCGCGCGCCCACCGCGGCGAGAAGTCGTACGAGTGCAAGGAGTGCGGCAAGGCCTTCAACTACAGCTCCGACCTGACGCGCCACCTCCGCACCCACACCGGGGAGAGGCCCTACGGCTGCGGGGCCTGCGGCAAGGCCTTCGGCTGCGGCTCCGACCTGACGCGTCACGAGCGGATCCACACCGGGGAGAAGCCGTACGCGTGCGCCGAGTGCGGCCGCGCCTTCATCCAGCAGTCGCACCTCATCAAGCACCAGCGCACGCACACCGGGGAGAAGCCGTACGCCTGCGCCGAGTGCGGCCGCGCCTTCGCCTGCGGCTCGCAGCTGAGCCAGCACCGGCGCACCCACGCGGGGGCGCGGCCGCCCCGCTGCGCCGAGTGCCGGCGCTCCTTCAGCTCCGCCCTGGGCCACACGCAGCGGCAGCTCCTCCACCTCGGGGACCGGCTCCTGGAGGACAAGGAGAACGGGAAGGCCCTGCTGGCGGCCGCCGAGCCCGGGCGCGCGGCGGCGGGCCTCGCCGGGGCGGCGTTCGCCTGCGGGGCGTGCGGCCGGGCCTTCGGCCTGCGCGCCATCGTGAGCGGCCTCCGCAAGCTGCACCGCCGGGAGACGCCGTCCAAGTGCGCCGACTGCCACAAGGCCTTCCGCTGCCCGTCCGACCTGGCGCGCCACCGCAAGATCCACACCGGGGAGAAGCCCTACGTGTGCCAGGAGTGCGGCAAGGGCTTCATCTGCCGGTCGGACCTCGGCCGGCACCAGAGGGTCCACACCGGCGTGAAGCCCTACGTGTGCCAGGAGTGCGGCAAGGCCTTCACCCGCGGGGCGCACCTGACCCAGCATCGGAAGAGCCACAGCAAGGCGGCCCCGGGGCTGGGTGCCGGCCCAGACGCCCCTCGCCGCCCCCGGGCCCGCGGCGGTGAGCAGGGGTGGGGTGCTGAGGAGGGCGGAGAGGCCTGTCTTCACGATCCGGAGCTCCCCCCGCCTCAGACCGCCGAGACCCCGCACGGCCGCAAGGAGCGCGGCGAGGACCCGGGCTGGCACGCCGGCGGCAGCGAGCTCCGGGCCGTCCGCGCCAGGGAGAAGCGCTTTCAGTGCGAGGAGTGCCCGAAGGCCTTCCGCTACAGCTCAGAGCTCACTCGCCATCACAGACTCCACACCGGCGAGAAGCCCTACAAGTGTCAGGAGTGCTGGAAGGCGTTCGCGTCCGCCTCGGACCTCGCTCGCCACCACAGGATTCACACCGGCGAGCGGCCCTACGAGTGCAGCGAGTGTGGCAAGGCCTTCATCCAGCAGTCACATCTCATCAAACATCAGAGGATTCACAGCGCCGAGCAGCCCAAGGATGTGACGAAGGCGGGCAAGGCCCTGGCCGGCAGCCAGGTGCTGTTGAACATGAGAGAGTTCACACTGGTGAATAATCTGATAAACCTGAGGAGTGTGGGCAAGATCCTGCTCCTGGCTCAGCTCAGCCAGCGGCAGGGGGGTTATGCGGACGAGAAGCCCAGCTAAGGCGGGGGCCTTGGGAAAGCCTGCCTCTGGGTCTCTTCCGCAGCGCCAGCATTCCGCATTCGTAGGAAATCCACGAGATCTGGGAAAGCCTTCAGCTGTAACTCAGGCCTCTGTCCATGTCAGTCAGCCCACGGTGCTAGGAAATCCTGCAAGTGTAAGTGAGCCATATGGAGGCTTTCTTAGGTTCCCACCTTGCTCAAAGTGAGAAAATGCAGGAGAGGAAACTGAACATAAGGACCATGGAAGACCTTTCTTCCTGGGTCAGAAGTTACTAGACATCTCTAAGATCATGCCAGCTAAGAAAGCTGAATTTAAGGAATGTGGAAACATTTGTTCACGATTCTATAGAGAGAAAATAAAGGAAACAAAAGAATTTGGAAATGCCCTTTAGATTCACAGCTTTATAGAGTGTATACCCAAGGAATGTGGAAAATCTTTTGTCTTGGCCTGGCCTCTCATGTGACAGGAAACTCAAACTGATGCAGAGCCCCATAAAAAAGTGATTTAGCAATTATGTAAACTTGGGTCAACAGCTGGACATAAATACTGTTTTCGTGTGGTGTGAACCCCAGAGCTCTTGCGTGCACACAAGTGCTCTTGTTTCTCAGCTGCATCCCCAGCCCTCACTTTTGAGGAAACCCACGAAGATAAATATGTTGAGAAACCATTTTTCCAAGAGCTTCCTTCTTTCACTACTATATATTGTGACACAAAAACAAGAAAAGCTAATTTATTTCTAACTCATTGAGTTAATGTCTTTTCAAAAACCCCTTATAGGTAATACTAGAAGACGTTTTGGCAAAATAACGTGTCTGTCATCCGGAGTCATGATGTAGTCTGTGCTTACTTGGGAAAAGCTCTGCGGCTGGTTGATTGATGTGCCATGAGGAGGCATTAGAAGAGGCAGGTAGCTCGATCTTAGAGTATTTGCAGTGGCGTGTAAATGTGTAAAATATAAGATGATTTTTATATGTGGATCACTTATTTTCTAGAAAAACTTAGAAGTGCTTGTTTTTAAATGCATCGTAGAAAGTCCAAGAGCGTAAAAAGAAATCAGAATTGCGTTTCAGAAGTTCTGTGAGGCCGGGGGTGCAGCTCGGTTGGTAGAGTGCTTGCCTGGCGGGCACGAGTTTGACCAGCACCGAGTAACCAGGCGTGGCACGTGCTGTAATCCCATCACTCAGAAGTTGAGGGGCAAGCCTGGACTATGCAGTGCACACAGGCCAGCCAGGAATTCATGAGACTGTCTCAAAGGAGAAAGAAAATCATGTTCAACTAAGGCTACAGAAGATACATAATATATATTTATCTTACATGGATACCATGGAAGAAAAAATCCTGTGGAAAACCTGTAGGGTTCTTTAGGGTAATTCTTACATTTGAAAAGTTTCATTTACAAAAGTAAATAAAAAAATCACAAAAGAGGTAAACCTGACATTTAATGGCAAAGGTGGCGCTAGCTACTTTTTGTGGGTGGATGGTGGTTCTGAGGGCGCAGGTGTACGTTTAGGTCAGTAACAAGTGTCTGTTCTGGGTGCCTTTGGGTACTGTGGGTTGAGCGATGGTGAATAAATGTACATATAGGACATTTAAGTCATTTCCTGTGCATGTCATTCTGAAGTTACCGTCATCTATGAACTGTACAACCCAGGATAATTTTGTCATATCTTTACTGTAATAAAGCCATATTCATTCATATTTACCAGATTTAGTTTCTCAAGATTACTTATTGGTTGTTTGTTGGGATAATCCCTTGTGCATGGTGTAAAGGTGTCTTTGTATTACTCGGATGCCGGTTTCTGGACAGAGAACTGAGAACAGGCCAGACTTTGGTGGTGTTATTTTTGTGAAGTACCTCCTGTGTCAGTTTTTTGTAAATATCTTCTCGTCACCTTCTGATTGGTTTGCTAAAGAGTGGAGTGGCCTATAGCAAAGCAGGAGAGGCTAGGCGGGACAGCCGGCAGAGGTGGGAACTCTGGGAAAGAATCAGGCAGGGAAATCAGCCAGTTGTGGAGGAAGATACAGGTGCAGAGGAGAGGAAACAGCCATATGGTGGAGTCTGTGTCAGCACTCGGGGGGCCTGGCAGGTCGAGGCAGTCAGTGATGGATGTGTGTGTGTCTGTGCATGTTTCAAAACAAGAGACAAGGACTAGCACTGGAGTTGGCTTCTGATCTACACGTGCACACATACCCCATAAACACGATAAAGATTAAAAAGAATCCACTGTGTTAAGAGCTAAAAAACTAAGTTCAATTTAGGAAAGAGCTGCCAATTCCAAGATGGCACAGAATAATCATGAGTTTAAAGTATTTTTTTTTTATTCTCTGCTAATTTCATGCATGTACGTAATATATTCTGACCATATTTGCCCTGCCACCCCTTTCCCTCTTCGAAACAAGTCCCCTCCCGCCTTCAGGTCTCTGTGTGTGACCTACTGAGTTTAGTTAGGACTGTGTGAGCGTTGGTGTGAGTGGCTACACCACTGAAGAAAAATGACCCTCACCCCCAACAGCCGTGATGTCAATTAAAGGTCCAAGATGGAATGTTGGCAGGGTCAGTCCTGTGCAATCAGGTCATCACATGGTGAAAGCTCATGAGTGCAGATAAGACACTAATGCTCGGAAAAATTAAAATTAAAAAAAAAAAAACTGGTTGAAATGGACAAAGAGGTGTTAATAGCCTAAATATCAGGGGAAAGATGGTTTGCAAGGGCCTAGGAGCCGCCGGAAGTGATTTTTTGGATGCCACAGGTGCCAGACAGGCTCAGGCATGAGTGTTTATCTCCAAACAGGACTCCACATTGTTACAGCCCCAGCCCTGAGCTGCCGTAGCTGGCCGTGACAGCGCAGCGCGGAATCCCACACTTCAAGGAACGGATCCAATCATCAGGAGTTTGACCCCTAAGGGCCCAGGGCCACTCTACACAGCCGGTCTCCGCTAAATTCCTTCATCGGCTGTGTAACTGACCCAGATTCCATCCCACAGAGCAGAGCCATGGTGGGTCCTTTCTTCCTGAGCCACCCACAAGGTACTGTCACCTATGTGGGACTATGTATGCTAAGCTCACACGCTTCGTGTATTTTTAACAACGCTTGTTCACGCACACACAAAGGTGGGAAAGACCTGAAACACTGGTAACTGAAAATGCAGGTAGATGGGCCTGGAGAGATGGATGGCTCCGTGGTTAAGAACATTTGTCTATGCAGAGGACCCAGGTTCAACTCCAAGCACCCACATAGCAGCTCACAAATGTCTATAACTCTAGTTCCAGGGGATTCGATGTTCTCTGGCACATACATGACGTACACACATGCACACGAGCTGAAAGGATGCTCTGGTAGGAAGTTTCTATAGAAGAACAGAAAACAAACCCACCTGGCATTTACTTAAAAAGAATGGCATGAGTATTAGCATCCTATAAACATTAACTCAAAACACGTGCTTTAAGGAAGATGAGGATGGTATTTCCTTTTGAGGAGGAGAGGCGTTCTAACGATGAGTTTGAGGGAGAGTTTCTGTAATGATCAGACGAGTTATCCAGTAAAAATAGGGTGTTTGTTTGAGACAGGGTTTCTCTGTGTAGCCTTGGCTCTCCTAGGCCTGTCGCTTTGTATACCAGGCTGTCCTTGAACTGAGAGAGATCCATATAGTTTTTTTTTAAAGACCCATTCTAGCTCCCAAATAATGACACGGGGACATACTAGATTTATTAATAAGCTTTAAAGCGCTACAGCTGGACAGATGCTGACCTTTTCTAAGCGGTCCACACTAGCCTGTCTACTTCCCAGTGTTCCCTGGGCCCTGTGTTCCTCGCCATCTTACTCTCTCACTGGCTGCTTCTGCTCCATCTGTGCATCCTCAAGATGAACTCCTCATGGCGACCTCCTCCTCTCCCTCTCTTCTCCTTTTCCGGTCCCCACCTGAGACCCCTTGACTGGGATCAGAAGCCCTGCCTCCGGTTCTCTCTGCCCAGCTGTAGGCTGATGAGCTCCTGTGTTAACCCATCAGAGAGGATGGAGAACAATTCTTACACAACACTGAGACACAAGAGTCTTCGCAGACATGACAGTGCCGGGTTCCAGACTGCAGCCAGATCTCGGGCAGAGAAATCAGCATCGGAACACGCAGTGCAGGAGGCCATCCCCATCACTATCCTTCCTGTTCCTGTGGGCAGAATCCAAGCGACCCTTTCCCTTTCGTTGTATGCCAGGTCATGGATCACTCCATACCAAGCAGCCACCTCAGTGACAAGACGTGGGTAGAGTCAATGCAGGCTGAAGGATATGCCGGCCAGCAGCTTCCTGCTGTCTCGGGGCAACAGCATTTTTTTTTTTTTTTTGAGGACCCTGAGAAAATTGGGATCACGGTAAAGTCGAGGATAGTGAAATATAACAGATCCACCGCACACAGCGTTGATCCACTAGTGTGGAGAGCCGAGGGCCGAAGCTCCAGACAGAGCCAGCCTGAGTGACAGTCCCGCAGAGCCAGCCTGAGTGACAGTCCCGGATGCTCCAGGTGACCCGGCAGCCTCCAGAACCTGGACACACATGGCCTCTTGCTAAAGCAACACACCTGCGGCCAAGCTTGACGTGCTGAGCTGGATCACCAGGACTCACACGGTGCTGTGGAGAGCTGCTTGTTGAGCTGCTTGGTTGTGTTTTCACCTGGGGAAGTCGTTTTTGAAAAAAGATTGGGTGGTTCCACACCTTTTTCCGTTTGTGTTGATGTCACCGCGTGCCTGTAAAGAACGAACCCTGGAATAAACCCGCGCGCTTCAGGCAGATGCCAGCCCTCTCAAGCCGATCCCCTGTGAAGTGCGAGGTGTCCTCACTCCCCGCTCAGGTACTGTTCGACTCTGCCGGCTCCGGCGTCCTAGCTCACTAGTGAAGTCTCAGAATAGATCTGAGGCTAGGCGGTGACTGCTTCCCCCCGGAAGTCTCCTGAGGTGACCTTGCCCCCCTCATCTCCCACATTCCTTATAGTCGCACCAACCTGATTGATTGTTCCTGGTGCTTGAGGCTGGCGTGGGACGCTCTGATTGGCCCTTCAGTCATTTAACGCTGTTACACTGGACAGTAAAGCTAGATCTGCACCTTTGAGCCTGGAACCCGGAGTCTGATTCCCGGGATCCTGCGTGGGCTCCATCACCACTTGCCTCCCTTCCCCCCTCAGTTCCTCATCCCCACAAAGTCTCGAGACCCCCTGATTCAGTCTCCTCAGAGCTGAGACTACCCTCATCGCAGCGCATGTGGCTGTAGCCTTCAAAAGTCTGTACTTACTTTCTAAGATGCGATCGCTGACCTTAGAAATGGATGCTGTGGCAAGGGCTTGAGAGAGTAAAACACGCTGTTTCTGTCAAAAAGATGAGGCCAGGACTCGCCTTTCACTAGGTCTCCTGAGTTTCTGTCTGTTCTTTCTCGCTTTGCCAGGATCAGGGAATTTTTTTTTCAGGCATCAGTTGTGTGCCTGACTTTAGGATTTACTTTGGGGATAAAATTTTTTTATAGTACAACATTACATATTTGCCTTCTTACCTTTTTCACACATACAGTCTTATGGGTGGTGGCTAGCTAAGAAAGTAAGAGAAAACCATCCAAACGGAAAACCGTGGAAGATTTTGGAAACTGCAGCAGATGTTTTGGAAGTAACCAAAAAGGCAGAGATGAAAGCCAGCAAGAGTCACTCACTGATGGAAAAAAATGCCTATTTTGAGCCAGTTCCCAGCCAAAAATCAACACCAAAAACTTTAAACACATGAGAAATTGAATGAAGTTAAATGTGGAAAATGCCCTTAATTCTGCTTCAGACCATAGACAACATCAGCTAGCCCACAATGGTGAAAAATTCTATGAAGATTAAGGAATTTGAGAACCCCTCTCTTCCTGACACAGAACTCACTCAATATCAGACATTTCCCACTGATAAGGAAATATATGAATATGAAAAATGAGGACTGACCTTTCCTAGTGTGGCTGATCTTAAAAGAATTCATACTGGACAGAAAACCTTTAAATGTAAAGAAAATAGGAAACCCTTTAGCTTTGATTCAGAACTTATATGACATCAGATGTTTTAGATATTTTAATAATTCAGAGGCTTTTCTATTCACCTGTTCTCACTCCCAGATAAATGACAGATTTATTATACTTATTAATAAGCTTTAACTCAATAACTGGACCGATATGCTTTATGTTAATCCTTTAAGCTATCTGGGCTACTTCCCAGCTATACATCCCAAGTTACTTGCTCTGGGCTGCATCTACTTTGTCAGGCCAATTTCCTGTGGCTGCCCTTTCTCTTCCTCTTTTTCCTGCTTCTCCCCCACCTACTGATCCTTACCTGAGACTCCAAGCCTGGGAATGGAAGCTCCGCCTACCTCTCTTCTGCCCAGCTATGGGCTGTCCAGCTTTTTTTTTTTTATTAACCAGTTAGAGGTAGTTGAGGAGCAAACTTTACACAACATTGAATAGAAGACATGAGAATGCCCACATCTGAACTGCAACTAGATGTCAGGACCCAGAATTCAGCATCTGTATACACAGAGCACCAGACCAACCCCCCAAATCAGAGGCTCTATAGTTGTGAATACAAGAAATGAGGGAAGGACTATAGTTGTAAAGCTGACCTTATTGGATATCAGAGAATTCACGTAAGTGAAAAACCTCTTGAATGTAACAAATGTGTGAAAACTTTTACTTATGGCTGCTCATACCTAAGCGAACATCAGAGAATTCATACCAGTGAAATGCAATGAATATAAGAAATCCTTTGTCCAGAGAGCACATCTCACTGACCATCAGAAAACTCACACTGTTATGAAACCTTACAAATGTAAGAAGTGAGGGAAAGCTTTTACTTGTGCCTAACACCTAACTGACCATCGGAAAATGCATAATAGTGAGAAATATATGATTGTAAATAATGTGGAAAAAAACTGTACTGGTGGTACAAATCTTACCCAACATCAGCATGCTTATATGGGTAGGAAGCCTTGTGAATAATGTGGAGAATGTGGGAGAGCCCGTGTCTGGAGCTCAAACCTGGCTCTACACCCGCAAATTCATGCTGGTAGGAAACCTTATCAGCGGAAAGACTTTCATTCAGTCATACTGTTCTGCCCAGTTCACGAACCCCAAAAGACCAGGAATAAACAGACTCTGCTGTAAATGCATGAGGTTCTTTTTATTATAAAATCATTACAAGCTGCAGCTTGCGTTCACACCCCCCACCGCCCAAGCGGTGGGAGCCGAGCGCCCCGTGCCCAGGTTAGTTGGGCGATTTAAAGATTCTGGTCCATCCCAGCATGCCCGAGGCAGGGGCGATTCCTGGCTGGCAAGCATCTATTGGTCTAAATGCTACATTTTGAATCGATTGGCTATAGGAAGGTTCCCAGGCCATTAATGATCTGGTGTCCCTCCCTAGGGGGATGGTCCAGTTTCCTAGCAACTGTATCTCTAGTGGGTGGGGAAAGAATGCAGTAAGGCGGTCCTTCCCCTCAGGGCATTACCGGACTTCACCCACCTAGTTCAGGCCTTAATTAATAATAGCTGCTAATTTTTAATTTTTTGGTCTCTCATTACCTTGCTCAGCATGGGAAAAGCCATGAAAGGAAACTGTAAATGGACGGAATGTGCTGACTTACGGTGGGGGGTCTTCCTGTTACCTGTCCTAGCTCCCAAATAACTGAACCAGAGACCTATTAGATTTGTTCAACAAGCTTCACACCCTATGACTGGGCAGATACTCATCTATTCTAGCCCAATCATGCTAATCTGTCTGCCTTTCAGCCATGTGCTCTTTTATTTGCCATTTCAGTCTTGCCTTGGCCATCCGTCCTTGTAACTCTGGCTTTACTGTGGACTCCTGGTGACTTTTTCCTTTCTCTCCCCACCCCTCACTGGCATTGGAAGTCCAGCCTTCCTGTCTCCTCTGTTGAGTCATTGGCTGTTCAGCTTTTTATTAGCCAATCAGAGATAACTGGGGAACACTTTACAGAACATCAGCACAGGAGATGGAATGTGGGAAGGCCTTTCTTTGTGGCTCAGAGCCTCATCATAAAAAAAAGTCTATAATGGTGAAAGAAAGTCAGTGCAAGGATTGAAAAAAGCTCCATTGTCATGATTCAGAACTTGGTCAGCACCTGAAAATCCACATTAGGAGGAGTCCCCATGAATGTGAAGATTGTGGAAAAGCATTTCTACATAGTTCACAAGGTACTGGATATTGGAGAATGCACCACAGTGAGGAAACCACCAAGGAATGAGAAGTCTTTCATCTGGGACCCACAGTATACATATCATGGAAATTTTCATACTTGATCAATGTAACAGAACTGGTCATGTCTTTAATTACCAACCATATTTTCTGAGGCGAAAATGGTCAGTGTACGGGAATGCCATTAATCACTCAAATTCTGTTCAATAGAGTATTTACACTTGAGTGTGTGGGCGGTACTGAGTACAGAATCCAAAATGTACTCGGTAAATGTGCCCTCTCCTTCTGAGCTGTATCCTCATCTCTCACAATATTTACATTTTGAGGTATTCTATAAACATAAGGCTCCCTGATACACGATTTCTTCAAGTACTATCTTCCAGTGATTTCCGACTTAACACTTCCAGATGATCCTGGGTCCATTCCCAGGATCACCCACAAATGGCAGGTGCCACACACACACACACACACACACACAAACTGTATTCTTTATGTGTGGGGCCCAGTGTGGCTGGAAGTGGGTGGGAGCCCCTCACTGCCTATAGTCTGGTGTGATTGCTTCCTGGGGATTAGCCCTCTCTGTTGGGCAAATTTCCTGCAGATCAACATGAAGACATACTTTCATGAACTAATGCTGTTTGGTAGAATTGATGACTTGATAATTCCCGATAATGATTCTATGGCATTCCT